>JAQZBX010045396.1:0-21060 GCA_029593785.1 Cabassous unicinctus | reverse complement strand
TAAACAGTGAACCTTACCTTAAACCATGGATTAGTTAATAGTGTAATTATAAAAATGTGCTTTCATCAAATGTATCAAATACTCCATACCAATGCAAGCTGTTAACAATATAATGGAATATGGGAATTCTGTATTTCATGCATGATTGTTCTGTAAACACGTAGCTTCTCTAACAAAGAAAAATGGTATTGACAACTAACAAAAAAAATTCATGAAAAAATGAATTAATTAATTTGGGAATTTTAAAAATAGTCACAATGCGATGATCATGCTTTAAATCATTAAAAATAAATGCAATTAGAGCTGTGTATGAATAGCTCAACCTTCCTCAGAAAGAAGCCAAAGCTTCGTTGGTTGACCAATGTTTATTGAGACACTATGATGTTTCAGACACAGATATTGCCATGCCCCAAACAGAAGGATGTCTACATTGCTGAGGAACAGATCCATCTTAAAGCTTCTGGATTCTTATTTTACTGATTTTTTTTGCCTCTGCATGAACAAATTACATATTTATAAATAGTGGTCTTTTTTGCTTTCATTTGTAGGATAAGTACCATGTAAACTGTGAATCTTGAAACAGTGGATTCACCTTATAACCTTTTTAATAAATTTTATTGAACAAGGTACAGTGTGCACAAACAAGTAAGGAAGTAAATTGTGGTCAATTTCATAATTGTTCCTGATTCCTCACATTTTTATGTCTTTATCCTTTGCTATGCAGGACTCTGCAGTTTGTCTCACTAGAGACAGTACATGTTTTTTCACCCCATTGATGTTGGACTTGGTCAGTGGCATGTGGGAAGAAGTGAAGGGTGTCAGTTTGAACCCAAGTCTTTAGAGGTATTACAAGTTGCCACTAAACTCTCTTGTTGATAATGATACAGCATGAAAGGACATGCCCTGAGAAGCATTCTGGCTAAAGAAGAACAAAAAACACTTGGAGCAGACCTGAACTGAAGCTGTGGCTTGAAACCAAGCCCAGGTGAAATCAGCAGATCTATCCCACCTGATCTGAAATACGTGAGAAATAAATGGCCAATAAGGTTGTAAAAAAAGAAATAGTACCATCAACCTACCCAAATCTGATGAAAAAATATCAATATACAGATCAAAAAATAGTAAACAAATCAAAGTAGGTTAAAATTGAGACCCACTCCTAGGTAAATCATAGACAAAATATTGAAAGCCAAAGAAAATGAAGAAGTCTTGAAAGCTGAAAGAGAAAAACAACCCCACACTTTCAGAGGAGCATCAAAATGATTAATGGTTGATAAAATCATCAACAATGGAGACCAGAATAGAGTAGGCTAATATGTTCAAAGAGTTATAACAAAAGTAACTCAAGATTTTTATATACAGTGTATTTTATGCAAAATGAAGGAAAAAACACTATATGCAAATGTTACTTCCTTAAAAAAATGGACCTTAATTCCCTTCTCCTCCAGTGTGCAAGGATTTAATGCCTCACTTGCAGTAAAGAGAGTATAGAAAGGAAACATGATAACTTCACAGTGTAGAAATCTTGTCAACACCACCTTCGTTAAGCAAGCAAGGTAACATCACCAGAGATAAGTCATATTGAGCGCAGATACCCGCTGATATGATGAGAAGGACATATCACTTCTGTGATATTCTTCTCCCAAATCCTAAAACTCAGTCTAGTAGTGAGAAACAGACAAACTCAAATTGTGGACAAAATTACTGATCATGATAGGACTCTTCAATGCTGTCAAGGGCATGAAAAACAAAGAAAGGCTGAGAAACTTTCACAGAGTGGAAACTAAAGAGACATGATCAAATGCAACATCATCTCCTGAATCACTTTGAAATCTCTTAGCCATAAAAAGTCATTTGTATTTAATATTTCCCCCTTTTTGCCAAGGACTTTTTTCCAAATGTATCACTTGTTGGCACTTGGAAATCATCCCTCAGTGGCAGGAAGGCTTATCCCTGGAAGCCATGTCCCATGCTGGGGGAGAGCAGTGCATTTATATGCTGAGTTTGGCTTAGAGAGAGGCCACATTTGAGCAACAAGGAGGTAACTATTGGGCAATATGTAATACTAGGTTAAGTTTCAATTTCACAAGAAAATGTTCATAAGGACAACCATCAATATCAAGGGTCTGGCATAATGGTCTGTCCTCCTTTGCTTTGCACTGCCCATATACTTAGAGGATTTTTGCCACTCTATTAGAAACTGTAGCTTGACATCCCAGGAGAGATGTTCAATATTCTTTCAGTTATTGTGTGGGTTTCTTCCACCAAGACAATGCCCCATGACCACTTGAATACATTCATGTGTCATGGAGGCATGCCCCAGGTTCACCCCTTCCCATACAGCCTCCCATCACAGATACTCCATACTAGCTGTCCTCCCCTGCCACAGGTGTCACTCTTCTGCAATCCAAACTTTTGCTAAAACAAAGCCAAAAGGTATACAAACAAAAATAATTATAAAATGAAATAATAATAACTAAAATAAATAAAATGCAAAAATAAAAATAAAAAATAATAAAATATTTTTTCATTGAGACTTCCATCAACATAAGATTTGTTATCTTTTATGTATGAGGGAAAATTTCTTCCATATGTTCCTCCAGGGTTTTATTTTTTCATTTTATCTTCAAAGAAGCTTTAGGTTACAGAAAAGTCACATAGACTACATAGGGCAATCCCATATAGCCAAACCACTACCCCTCCCACCCTCCCATGTTAATGACAATTTACATAAGCATGGTATATTTGTTACAAATGATGTATATATATTGAAGCATTTGCATTGTACATCTTTATAGGTTTTGACAAATTTAAAATGGCCTGTACCCATCATTGCAAGATCATGCAGAACAATTCCAGTACCCTAAAATTGCCCTATGCTCCATCTATTCTTTCTCTTCTATCCTGGCTATCCTATCCTATCTTATCCTATCCTATCCTATCCTTCCCTCCTCTCAGAAACTGTGGTAACTCCTAAGTTTCAATTTTCAAAGAATATGATTCATTCCAGATGTTACACTTATTCATGTCTCAGCAGGATCTCATTGACTGTCACAGTAAACAGTGCCTCAAACAGTAGGGCTCCTGAGTTCTCTAGAGACATCTAGACACTATACACAGGGTAGACAATCTCAGGAATTTGGCATCCTGCCAATGAGCCTTATTTTGTAATATATGCTGTCTAATGTAACAGTTAGACTCATTTATAATTTCCCTACACATGGCTCTACTGCCCCTTTTATTTGAAAGTATTATTAGCACTATATTTATTAAATTATATCCTAGAGACATAAATCTTCATTCCCTTCATATTTCAGTTTAGCCATGAATCTCTGCAGAATTGCAACACCTACTCTCCAGTTCATTGAACTCACCCCAGGCAACTAACAGAAGGATGATGATAGACAAAACACATCCCAAAAAATAGAGTATCCACAATTTAAGGCAAGACAGTTCCAACCATCTGCTCCATGCATTCTAAGCCCTCTCTCAATCAGAAAGAGACGGGGCATCACCATCTCAATATCCACAAGATTGAGGAATTAACAAACTGAAGGAGGGAAGCAACTATTCACTAAAGTAGACTTATTATTTTAGCAATGTAAGAATTGTATTATTGATATAAAGGCATTGACCACCAGAGGTTCTGAGGGAAGGGAGGGGGAAGAATGGGTGTAACATGGAGCCATTAGTGGGACATTGGTATTATCCTGCATGATATTACAATGATGGATAAGGCCATTATACATTTTGTGAAAACCTATAAAATTGTCAGGGGCAAGGTGTAAACTATAATGTAAACTATAGACCATGGTTAGTAACAATGCTTCAGTAGATATTCATGAATTATAACAAATGTATCACACTTAATGAAAGATGTTGTTAATGGGGTAAATGTGGGAGTGGGTGGGGTATATGGTAATCACCTACATTTTTGATATAATATTTATATAATCTAAATTTCTTTAAAAATTAAAAAAATAAAGTAAATAACTGAATAGAAAATAAATTGCTTCTCTTAACATTAATATTTATTTGATTTTCACTTATGTGAAAAAATCTACAAACCTTCTCTCCTTTCTTAACACTAACCTCTGAATTAATGCACAAAAACTAGATGATACTCATATCATCTCTTCTATGTCCATCTCTTACATGTGTGCAGTTGTAAATTAGAATTTCTTTATAATTATCCTTAATGGTGCTTGAAATAGTTCATAAGTTCCTGGGACCTAGGACATTTTTTCTTCAATTTCTTCATTAAGAAGGAGACTTTGGTCATGACATTTAACTAATCTCTAATCATTTATGTATTTTTCTTTTTTAGTGGGCTAAAAATAGTTTATTTCAAAGGCTGTAGCAGAACAAACTAAAATTAGGTCTCTTCCATCTCTGAACCTGTAAATGAACCTTCAACAATTATGAAGCACACAACCCAGTGTCTACATATTCTCCCTCTGTCTAGCTAGTCAGAAAGTATCTAATTACTAAAATCTTCAGTAACATAAGCCCACTCTCCAAAAGACTCAAGTAATGGAATTCCTTTTCATTCTGACTAATACAACACAATGACCCCAATGTTGGGTGATGGTCTGTGGTTAAGAATAGTGGGTGATGGGCTGTGGTAAACAAAAGTACAAATATGAGAACATTCTATCATGAACTATAACAAATATACAATGCAAAAACATAATGTTAATAATAGGATGGTTTGTGGAAAAATACACCAAATATAAGCTATGGATTATAGGTGACAATAATGTTATGATGATATTTTGTCATCATTTGTAACAAATGTGTCACAAAATGTAAGGTGTTGGTGGTTGGGGAGATGTGTGAGAATCCTGTATGGTATGCATGATTGTTTTGTAAACTCACAATATATCTAATAAAATACACTCTATGAAAAAAAAATACTAATAATAATCATAATAATAACATTAACCTCTCACCAATTATTTTATTCAATAACATTCCAACCCACCAGAAAAGACCACCATCCTCTTTCAGGAAACTGACAGGTGGACAGGCCGAAAGGCTCCACCTGGAAAACCAAGCATCTGAGCGCGAAGAGGAAGAACAGGGTCACAGGGCAGGGCTGAGGCAGGGTACTAGATCTAAGGGTGGCCCTACCCACAGAGCTACCAGTGAGCAGCGATGGGAAGAGGGCAACCCTTTAACCCTAAGCACTGTCCCTGCCGTCTTCTGCCTCTAGCCCGGCTTGGGCCAAGGCCCAGTGAGAGTCTGAGGTTAGAGAATGTCCAAGCATTGTGACGCGGGCACCGGCTCTGCCCCTCAGGCGGGGAGGGAGGGAGGCTGTAACCAGTGATGGAGCCCGCGGACTTGACCTCCTTGCCGCCTTCCTTGGAGGTAAGAGTGGCTCTGAGGAGCCCAGTGCCCGCCCTCTCTCCCTCCGGTGAAGGCCGGGGCTGGCGGGACACAGCCTGCTGCATGTGCTTGGGCCGCAAAGGGCGGTAAGGTCACCGGCAACAGGAGGCCCCAGCCCAGGGCAGCGACATCAGCGATACCTTTGGCCTCCCAGTCAGCACAGTATTTGTCCTACTCCCTCAGCAGCTTGGAAACAATGAGCAGGTGCTGTTCCTTCGGCTTCTGAGACTTCTCCTGGCAGGAGCGCATCGCCATCTCCGCGGTGATAGGAGAATCCCGGGGCAGCTAAGGAGGCTGCCGACTGAGGGCCGGGCCAGGCAAAGTGAAGGAACCGGGCAGGGCCAGGGCCATGGGACAACTCAGCCCAAGAAGCAGGGGCGGCAGCGGCGGTTGGAAGAGGATGAGCGGCCGCAGCCCTGGTGGTGGCAGCGCCAATGTTTCCCATCTCTTCTCCCAGCCAGTCGGGCACACACAGCCAAAGCCCGTGGGAGAACGGGAGTCATTTATGTATCTTTCTTAACATTGGAGAAACAGTTGCATTTGTTTTTAGGATAAAATAAGATAAATGTGATTGGACAGAATTTTTTAGATCAATGCGTCCATAAATTGTTAAGCTGCTTTTTGTCTATTATTTTATTTTTTGAAGTTGAGATAAAGTTAGAAAAAAAAAATCAATGAGGGAGTTAAGCAGCTTAAGTTGTTGAGCTCTTGTTTCCCAGGTATGAGGTCCTGGGTTCAATCCCTGGTACCTACTAAAAACAAAACAAGTTAAAAAAACCAACTCTCGCTGGGGAAAAGATGTAACTCAGGGGTTGAGCTCCTCCTTCCCATGTAAGAGGTCCTGGGTTCAATCTCCAGTAACTCTTAAAAAAATTCTGTGGTGGAGAGATGACGTCATCAATACAGCTATGGAAGCCATATCCTGAAAAAACCTCCCCCTGATACTCTGGAGAAAGGTAGAGACTGGAGGACTCCACAAATGCTGAATTGAAGAAAGAGAAAAATATCAGGTAGGAAACTTCCATCCAGAACCTACATGTCTTCTTCCTTCCCTCTCAGTGGGTCCCATACAAAGCTTGGGAGTTCTTCCAAGGCAGGAAGCAGCCTGGATCTCTTTCATTGGGGAACTCACAGCAGTGAGTTAGAACCCCAGGTATATCCAGGTACAGAGACAGAAGCTCACAGATACCCAGTCCTGAAAACAAGCTACTGAGGAATGCTGAAAACAAAAGGGCCCCCATTTAAGGGGGGGGGGGTGATTTTAAAACTGTAGCAGAATGGCTGTGGCTGAGTAGTGCACTCACTCAAGCCAGTTACTGTTGGTGGAATTCATTAAATGCAGAATGGACTTTTCTGGGTGTCCCACCTTTCTGGAAAGACCTTGTCTGACTCTCAGAGGCAGGATAACCTAGTAGGGAAGAAATTTTTGGCAGAAAATCCTCACAGAGAAAAATGGAGGGGGAGGAAATTTTTGGCAGAAAAGCAACTGAATTGCTGCTAGACTGAAGAGTCACAGAAAAGAAAAGAGTAAGGAAAATGGGGCACTGAGTGAGGAAGAGAATTTAAACAAATCATAGGGGCTGGGGAAAAATATCTGCACACACATAAAAAAAACAGAACAGATCAAGATTCCTGGAGAAGGAGGAGAGGAAATAACTTGGCAAGTTATGGCAGATTGTTATGTTTCAAATTCAGAGGAAAGGAGCATTTACTGGAGCTAGAAACGAAGTTAAGCTTCAGATTGCTGATGTAGGGCTTAGCATGAAGGACTCCATCTAGAGCCTACTTAATTTATTTAACAATTTCCCCCAGTTTGATCTGGTTTTCAGCCATTGAGAGTTGTGATCAAAATGTAAGGTGTTGATAAAGAAAATAAAAAATAAAAAAAAAATGACAGAAAAAAGTAAGGAGTTGAGCCCATTTTCAGTTACTGCCTAAGGTCTTGGAGTAGTATTTTCAGGTTATTTTCATGTTAGGTTCATAGATGATCTTGATGCCAGTTTTTCCATCATCATCATTTTTATGTATTTCTAGATATAAATAAATCATTTTTGGGGCAAATGATCCCAGGCATAAAGAAATCACAAGTGGCTGGGGACACACATTCAAAACCCTTGAGAGAAAACAGTATACCAGGGAGACTATAATGAGAACTAGAGTGATAAAAGACACAACTGCCTACATTGGAGTATACTCCTAAGCCCAGGACCCATGATTTGGCCCAAATGCAATCAATATGGTCAAATCAGTTCCTTGAGGATGGCGTAACCTGTTTAAACCATGTGGTCCATTTAATTATTTCATGTAAGTGTGTCTCAACTTCTCCAGAAGTGTGTACCCAGGTACAACAGGTGATGTAGACAGTGGCAAAAATGCCTCCTAGTTTCAGCAAATAAGTGACAAGTTTGGCAATGCCATTCTCTAAAACAAGTTAACTAATAAGTCTAATGACTTGCTGTGCAGCTATAGCTCTAACAGTAGATTCAGTAATTTCTCCTATTGTGATTGATAAATATCTAATCCCATTTCATTTGTGTTAACCCCAAGCAAAGGAGGTAGCAATTTTCCAAAAGAGGCAAACCCAGAATCATTAACTCCCTTGGGTAAATCCTGTTTTGCCTGAGACTATAAATTGAGGGGAGTAGTCCTGTGAGAAGTTTCAGATTTATTATAAATTCCTGAGGGACAGTGAGGAGACCAAGTGCACATTGCCCAGATGTTTATCAGATATTAAGGTAATTTAATGCCCAGGGAAATATTTGATAACATTTCCACAATAAAAATATTGCCTGACAGAGCAATGTAATTACAGTCATGGTGATGTTTATAAATTAACTACTAGGAATACTATCATTTGTCCTTAGCACCCAAGGGTCTGTGTTATTGAGAGTTCAAGTGAAGAGCTGAACAAAAGTTATTTGTGTAGTGAATCTTTTGTAGATCCATTATCTTAAACCAGAAAGTGGACATGCATTGTTAAGGTAACTTGTAGTTTGTGGATGCATTTGGACTAATATTGTAAATATTCCAAACTCTTCTATGATATCTTTATAAGTCTCTCAACCAGTTGTATTTAGAGTGTGGTTGATACTCAGCAAAAGCAGGCTTTTTCCTTCCAGTACATTTTAAAGACCAATTCCTGAAATACTGTGGTTCCAAGTGAGAAAGTTTATTTGCTGGGATAGCAAAGAGATCATTCATCAAGCAATGGCCTAAATATCTGCCCCCTTGATTGTGAGGAGTTTAGGGTTTTTATAGATTCAAACAGAGGAAGGTAGAGTGGTTAAAATCACAATAGTAAATATATACAAGTTAGTTTTCAAATAACCAAAAACAAATGTAAGGTTAGTCTAGAAAAAATACCACAATAGTAAGTATACACAAGGGGGAGCCTAGTTTGCAACAACCATAAAGAAGGGTGAGGTTGACCAGCTAGTTTCAGTAATTTCAGGTATTAGCTCTGGACTATTACATAGTGTACTGATAAGATAAGGAAAAGAGTGTCTACATAATGATTCAGTAATCATAAACTTTTGTTAATTCTTAATTTTGGTTACAAGGTTATAGATCCAAGAAACCTTAAAACAAAGTAAAGAAGACCTTGGATCTAGTATTCATATTTGATATGAAACAAATGGTGCTGTCTGATCCAAAGAGACTGGAGCATTTGGGATAAGAAAGAAATTTGTTTTGGGTAGAAAGATGTGGTCCCTTACAATGTGCATAGATCAGGGTTTATTGTGACAATTCCCATAGTTTGTAAGTTTACCTTCCTTTCAAATGTCCTTGGAGAAGCAGACAATTGCATTGTCTTTCCAAGCCAGTGCAAGGACAATGCATAGGAAAATATAAAGATTTTATGCATTGTAATTATTAGTAAGGTAGAATCTATATGAGGACTTGTATATGTTAGGACTTATCTGTCACCTTGGAAATAAGTAGTCTACTTTGTGACATTTTCTACTTCCCTTCCTGACTCATTTGATTTTTAAGTCTCCATAATTAATCCAGGAATCTGAGGGAATTTTTTTTAATTGACACATGTGGCCCCATAGCTCAACACCCTGTAATTAAGTTGCATTATCAGAAGTTAGGAGTACTTGGTAGGGCTCCTTTTAATGAGGACCTAGGGTTGTCATTTCCAGTAGACCTATTATCCTGGGGACAGATTGTGATTAATGGAGTATCTGTCATGTGAGAAAGGAAAAGTGTCCTTTACTTGTTGAAGATAATCTTTCCCATAACGCATTAAGGATTTGCAAATTGAGTCATGTCAGGGCATGACAATAAGTGTGATCAGTTCTCAATTTTTTCTCAGAGATAGGTCTGCTAGGAACAATTTCATATGGGGAGAATGTGAGTTTCCAAAAAGCAATGCTATGAATTAATAGAGGGCCAAAGGTAAAAATTTGGGCCAGGAAAGGCTGGGTTCTTCAGTTAATTTAGACAGTATTGATTTAAGTTTATAATTACACTTGTTTTACTAGTGGTAAAGAACTTAGATCCCTTGGGACAGATGGATGGAACTGTCTTGCTTATAGTTGTAGACTCTTTCTGATCCTTGGGATGGGTGTTGTCCTTCATCATCACATTGTTAGTTGTCCTGGATCAGTCCAATGAACTGGAGAGTATGTTTTGCAACTCTGGGGAGATTCAGGGCCCAACTGCCATGTGGACAGACCAAAGATTTAAGTGTCTTGAATATACACCTATCAAATATAAAACTAAGTATACTTCAAATAGAAGGGGCAGAAGCCCCATGTGTAGGGAATCCACAGATGAGTCCAGCTCTGTCACAATGGGGACCATAAATTCCAAAGTAAGGCCTTCTGTCGGGGAGCCAAACTCCTGAGATGTCTTCCCTGCATATAGTGTCTGGATGTCTCTAGAGTCCTCAGGATTCCCACTATTTCAGGCACTATTTAATTCAGGTCCTGCTAATATGTGTTTAAGTGAAACCTCTGGAATGAACTCTTGACTTATTTTGAAATCTCTTAACCATAAAAACTCATTTGTATTTACCATTTCCCCCTTTGGTCAAGGTCTTTTTCCAGGTGTATTGCTAGTTGGTGCTTGGTAATAATCCCTTGGTGCCCAGGGAGGCAGATCCCCAGGAGTCATGCTCCATGTTGGGCAAAGGTAGTGTGTTTATAAACTGAATTTAGCTTAGAGAGATGCCACATTAGAGCAACAAGCAGACCCTCAGGAGATGACTCTTAGACAACATATGATTTATCTAATTTCAGAAAATTTTATCAACACCAACGGAAACCTAATGCACACAAAAGGAGTTGTTCCATACTCCCCACTCCCCTCAGTCTCTGCCAACCATTAATCATCCTTCTGTCTCTATTGATTTGCCTCTTTTAGATATTGCATATAAATGGAATCTTTTAAAAATGTGACCTTTTGAATCTGACCTAAGTTTTGAAAACACTTATCATGTTTTCAAGTCTTTTCCGTGGTATAGCTTATACCGTTACTTCATTCCATTTTATGACTGAACAAAATTCCAATGTGTGGATATTACACATTTTGGTTATCCATTTATTAGATGATAGAAATTTGGCTTGTTTCTACTTGTTATTGTAAATAATGCTATTATGAACATTATTACACAATTACTTGAATATCTTCTATTTTGGGGGAAATATATCAAGGAAGAGGCTTGCTATAACATCAGCAAATTCTGTGTATATCTTATTGAAGAACTGCATAAATATTTAACAAGTGCTTGTACCATTGTACATACCTATCAGCTATGTACAAGGATTCCAATTTCTCCACATCCTCACCAACAGATATTTTAGATTTTCAAAAAAGTATAACCATCCCAGCAGGTTCGAAGTGATGTCACATTTTGGTGTTGAGTTCCCCCTAATAGCTAAAGATGTTGAGCATTATTTCATGTGTTTGTTATCCAATTGCATACATTCCTTAAAAAAATGTCTATTCAAATACTTTACCCATTTTTTAATTAGATTTTCTTTATGTTAAAGGGTAAGGGATGTATATATATATTCTGGGATATTAGGCCCTTCTCAGATGTATAATTGGAAATTATGTTTTCCTTTATGTAGATTATCTTTTCACTTTCTTGATAGGGTTTCCTGTGATTGAAAAGTTTTTAATTTTTGTGAAAAACTATTTGTTAATTTTTATTTCTAGTGATTTTAATGTCATATGTAAGTATCAATTGCCACATAGAAAGTAATGAAGAATTAATCCTATATTTACTTGTAAGAGTGGTATAGTTTGGAACTTATATTTACATCTCTAAATGACTTAATTATTTTTAATGAGGTATGGATCAAAATTCATGCTTTGCATGTTCAAATCCAATTGTTCCAGTACATGTTGAAGACACTGTTCTTTCCTGAGTGTAAGGCCTTGGTGCCATGTATGTTGAAAATAAATTGATGATATATATATATATATATATATATATATGTTTATTTCTAAAGTATCAATTCTGTTCTATTATTTTAGATGTTTATCTTTATGCCAATAACACACTATTTTAATAAATGTAAATTTGTATTATGTTTTCAAATATAGAATTGGATATCTTCTAGTTTTGTTGTTTTTCAGTAAAATTTTATCTATTAAGGTCCCTTTATATTTCCATAATTTCAAGGGTAAGGTCTTACATTTATTTTTTTTTGAAACAGATCAACTGTATTGATACATTTTAATAAAGCATAAATTCATCTGCAGTGTACAATGAAAGGTATTTGGTACAATCACATAGTTGTGCATTCATCATGTCCATCATTATTAGAGCATTTTCATTGAGAGGTGAAGAATTTCCTTGTTTGTTTCTTTCTATTTTGTTTATTATTATTATATTTATTTTTTAAAATAGGCTATGAGATTTTGATAAGCATTCATTGTATCTCTAAATGTTTTGTGGGTAGAATTGCCACCTTAATTACATTAAATCTGCCATTCCGTTAAATGTGATGTCTTTACAGTTATTTAGGTCCTCTTTAATTTCTTTCAGCAATATTTATAGATATCATACAAAGCTTGCATATCTGGTTTAAATTTATTCATAGCAATTTTATTATTTTTGATGCCTCTTAAAATTAATTTATTCTTAATTTTCTTTTTGGATTCCTATAATTTGTTTGCCTAAATACAACTGACTTATGCATGTTAATCTTTTACCCTGCAACTTTACTTCATTTGTTTTTTAGCTCTACTAGTTAGGGTGTGTGTGCACATGATTGTAAATAGACTTATGTTTATATGGCTGCTATAGGATTTTTCTACATGTAAGATCATGCCATCTCAGAATAGAGATGATTTTACTTGTTCCAACATATATTTTTATTAGATAGTTGTGAAATTTCAAAACAATCATGGACATGTGTGGAATTCCCATACAACAACCAGCCATCAACACACTATATTTTTGTGGAATATTTGTTACAAAATTATGAGATAATGGCATGAGACTATTACCACTAACTGTGTTCTATAATATTCATTTTGTATATTTTTTCATCCCGCCATTTATGAACACAGTATATCTTTGCATTGATACAAGAATATTACAGTATTGCTGTTAAAAATAGTCCATAGGTTACATTAATTGTATTTTTCCCATGCTTCTCCACATTCTTACCCCCTTGCAATAGTGATGTATATTTGTTGTATTTCATAGAAGGACATTTCATATTTGTACTATTAACCACTATTCTCATCCACCTCTGGGTTCACTATGTTATTCAGTCCCTAGATTATTCTAGCGCTTTTTTCAATTTGCATTTATATCCTGAAGCCACCCTTTTCAGCCCCAAACCCATTTATAGACCAGCTGCATTACTTCTACTCACTATGTGTTACCAACTCCATTTCCACACATTTACAGGCAAGTTAATTAAAACTTCCACATACATTAAGCATCAGTTCACCTTCTCACCTCTCCTCTTATCTCCTAATAACCTTTACTCTATGTTTTAACTTCAAGCATTTATTCTTCATATTTATTTTATATTAGTGAGATTTTACAATATTTGTCCTTTTGTCTCTGGTTTATTTCACTTAAAATATTATCTTGAAGTTCATCCATGTTATCATGTATGTCACAATTTCATTTTTTCTTAAAGGAGAATAGAATTCCATCATATCTTTTGTAGCAGTTTGGCAGTTTGATATAATTATAAATTCCAAAAATAGATATTGGTTTATGTTTGTAAACTCGTCTGTTAATTTGGGCATGGTTAAGTTATGATTAGGGCATTGACTGGGCCATGTCAGTAGGACATTCATCTCCACCCCTTGGTGGGTGGGGTCTAAAAGATAAGAAAATTGCAAAGGATGGAGTTGGAGTAGTTCTGATATTGAGATCTTGAGCTGGAGCCCCAGGAATTAAGAGAGCTTGGTCATGAGGAAGGAGAGAAGGCCCTGGAAACAGAGCTGAGCCATTCACCTGATGGTTCACATCTTGCCTTGTGGAGAGAGACAAAGTCCAGAAAGCCTCATAGTGTACAGCTGACTTTGTGGAGGAAACAGAGGAACTGAGGCCAGAGAGTAACAGAGCCCCAGGAAGAGAGAAACCCAAGAAACCTGAACCCTGGAAGCTGTCTTGCTTCAACACATGGCAACAGACTTTGGAGAAGGAAAAAACTTATGATTTATGCCTTGGTAACTGTAAGCATCTACCCCAAATAAATATCCTTTATAAAAACCAACTGATTTCTGGTATTTTGCATCAGCACCCCTTTTGGCTAACTAATACAAAATTTGGTACCAGGAGTGGGACAGTGCTTTTGCAATTACCAAAATATTGTAATGGTTTTATAAATGGATAAGGGGTATTTTTTGGAGAAATTGTGAAATGCTTCATGGAAAAGCCCTAGATCACTTTGAAGAGACAGTTTATTGCAATATGGATGCTAAAGAGATTTTTTATGATGCGTTAGAAGTAAATGATGAAACTATTATTGGAAACTGGAGGAAAGGCAATCCATGTTTTAAAGTTGCAGAGAAGTTAGCAAGATTAACTCTTGCTGTTACATGGAAGACAGAATTAGAAAATGGTGAACCTGAGCATTTAGCTGAAGAACTTTCCAAAGTAAACTCAGAGAGTGCAGCTTGGCTTCTCCTTGAAGCTTTTAGCAAAATGCTAGATGAGAAAAATATGCTATCGGGCACAAAGAAAACAAAAACTGATTCTGCAACTTCCAAGTCTCTGTAAATCAAGCCCCCATATTAAAGTGCCCCATTTGTGGACTTGCCTAAACCTGGAACTTGTAAATCAGGATTGAAAATGCAGTTAACTAGGAAAGATTTGTGGAAGGTCTTGCTGTCTGATGGCTTGTAAGCCTGCTTCCTGCATGCTAAATCAACAAACTTTTTGAGAGAACTGTATGAACAAAACCACTGTCAACTTGGACAAAAAGGGACATTGACAGGAGAGATGGAAGGGGGAATATCTTTAAGAGGAAAACATCGAAGCAGACATCTCTAATTAAGACATCACCTTGGGCCAAGAGAGGAGACCCACCCATGTGTACAGAGAGGGGGAGTTTGCCCCAGCAATTGAAGGGGGTGGATGTTCCCACCTGATGTTGTGGAAGAGTTTTGCCACCCTGGGGTGCAGAGAGGGTGAGTTGCCCCATCAGTTGGAGAGGGTGGATGTTCCCACCCAATGTTCTGGGTGAATATTGCTGCCCCAGGGTACAGGGAGGGTGGAACCCATTCTTCAAAGATTAGGGCAGTTAGGGTCAGCACCCCATAGGTCTGAGAGGGATTCACCTGTCCCCCATGGATTAAAGAAGGCCAGGTGGTCAACTCATTGCTCTGAGAAGGTTGAGCCTGTATGCCAAAGGATAGGGGGAATGTTGTCTTCACTCACGGTACTAGGGTGACTAAGACTCTAACCCAAAGATTGGGTAAATTGTGGCAATCACCCCAACAATCTTGGAGCGTGAGGTCTGGAACTTGGTCGACATTCAGTTGCTTGATGAGGGTGGAACCAAGAAAATGGCCATTTTGCAAGCTTGTGGAAAGGGTGGGTTCCCATGTGGCCCCAAGGAGAAGAAACCATTTTCTTAAGAATGACTCTCAGTTTTTGAAATCAAATGGAGGATTCCCTGCAGGTTTACTGCACTGTAGAGGACCCATGACTCATGTTTAACCTCCCAATTTCTCCATATGGTAATGAAAATGTTTATTCTTTGTCCTTCCATCTGTGTGTTGGAAGCAGTTAGATGTTTTTGTAAGTTTCAGAGATCTACAGAAGGTGGGATTTTTCCTGAAGACAAACTGTATTTCTTTAAACTGATTATGATATGATTTTGTACTTGCATTGTTATTGATTTTAGGGATTTTTGAATATTGTAATGAATTCAGAGGGTTGAGTGTAGCAGTTTGGCAATTTGACATAGTTGTGAATTCCAAAAATAGACATTGGATTATGCTTGTAAACTGGTCTGTTCATCTGGGCATGATTAAGTTATGATTAGGGCATTGACTGGGCCACCTCATTAGGGTGTTGAGCCCCACTCCTTGGTGGGTGGTGTCTCAAAAGATAAAAAGATATGGCAAAGGACAGACTTGGAGTTTTAGTGTTGGAGTTCTAATGCTGAGAGTTAATGCTTGAGCCCCAGGAAGTGAACACACTGAGGATCTAGTTTGTGAGAAAAGAGAGAATGCCCCAGGAAGAGAAATGAGCCTTTCACCTGACAGTTCACAGCTGGCCTTGTAGAGCGAGTCAAAGCCTAGAGAGCCTCATAGTCTACAGCTGTCTTTGTGGAGAAAACAGAGTATCTAAGCCTGGAGAGAAACAGAGCACCAGGAAGAGAGGAACCCAAGAAGCCTGAACCCTGGCAAATGTCAGCAGCTGTCTTGCTCCAAAATGTGGCAACAGACTTTGGTGAAGGAAGTTGTTTATGCTTTATAGGCTGGTAACTGTAAGCCTTGACCCCAAATTAATACCTTTTATAAAGACCAACAGATTTCTGGTAATTTGCATCAGCACCCCTTTTGGCTGATTAATATATCTGTATATTACATTTTGTTTCTCTCTTCATTGGTTGATGAACATGTGGGTTGCTTCCATTTTTTGCCAACTATGAACATTGTTGTGATAATATCTGCTTGCATCACAGTTTTTGGTTCTTGTGAATATATCCCTAGAAGAAGAATTTTTGGATCATATAGCAAATATATATTTAGCTTCCTGAGGAACTGCCAAACTGTCTTCCACAGAGGCTACACCATTTTACAATCCCACCATCAATGAAGGAGTGTTCTTTTTTCTCCACATCCTCTCCAGCACATTATCTGCTTTTTAATAATGGACATTCTATGTTGTGTGAGATGATATCCCATTGTCATTTTGTTTTATTTTTCCCTAATAGCTATTGATATTGAGCATTTTTTCTTGTGCTTTTTGGCCATTTGCATTTCCTCTTTGGAGAAATATCTATTTAAGTTTTTTGCCTATTTTTTAAATTGAATTGTTTGCTCTGTTGTTGTTGAGTTGCTTGATCTCTTTAAAAAGAATGGAAATCAAGCCCTTATTGGATATGTAGCTTCCAAGTATTGCTTTCCATTGAGTGGGCTGCCTTTTTACTTTCTTGGCAAAGTCTTTGAATCACAAAATTGTTTTTAAGTTTGAAGAAGTCCCCTTTATCCCATTTTATTTCATTGCTCATGATTTCAGTGTAAGGTTACTGAATCCACCTCATATCACCCATTCTTGAAAATGTTTTCCTACATTTACTTGTAGGAGCTTTATGGATCTATCTTTTATATTTAGGTCTTTGATCCATTTTGAGTTAATTTTTGTATAAAGTTTGAGAAAGGGGTTCTGTTCCTTTCTTTTGGCTATGGATATCCAGTTCTCCCAGCACCATTTCTTAAATAGATTATTCTGCCCCGTACTGGGTAGCTTTAAGAGCCTGTCAAAAATCACTTGACCATAGATGTGATTGTTTCTGAATCACCCATTTGTTTCCATTGGTCTGTGTGTCTGTCTTCACACCAGTAACATCCTGGTTGTTGTTGTGTGTGTGTTTTTTAACCACTGTAGCTGGATAATATGATTTAAAGCCCAAAGTGAAACTCTTTCAACTTCACTTTTAATTTTTAAGATGTTCCTGGCTATTTGTGGTTACTTACCCTTCCAAATAAATTTGATAATTGTGTTTTCTCTTTGTTTACAAATACTGATGGAAGTTTTATCAGATTGCATTGAATCTGTATATCAATTTAGGTAGAATTGATATCTTAATAATAATTAGTCTTCCAATCCATAACCATGGAATATTCTTCCAATTATTTTGGTCTTTTTAATTTCTTTTAGCAGTGTATTGTAGTTTTCTGAATACAAGTAGCCTACATCCTTGGTTAATCTTTTCCTAAATATTTGATTCTTTTAGATGCTATTCTAAATGGATTTTTTTTCCTGAGTTCCTACTCAGATTTTGCTTTATTAGTGTATAGAAACACACCTGATTTTTACATATTGATCTTGTATCTTACCACTCTACTAAAATAGTTTATTAGGTCTAGCAACTTTGTTGTCGATTTTTCAGGACTTTCTAGGTATAATATCATAACATCTGCAAATAGTGAAAATTGGACTTCACCCTTTCCAATTTGGATTACTTTTATTTCTTTTATTTGCTTGTTTGCTCTAGCTAAAACATCTAGCATTTTTTTGAACAACAGTTGTGCCAAGATATCCTAATCTTGTTTTTGAACTCAGCAGGAAAGTTTTCACTATTTGACCATTGAGTACAATATTAGCTTTGGGTTTTTCACATATAGCCTTTATCATGTTGAGAAAGTTTCCTTCAATTCCTATATTTTGTAGTATTTTTATCAAGAAAATGTGCTTTCCTTTCTCAAAAGTCTTTTCTACATCAATCAAAAAGATAATGTGATTTTTCTTATTTGATTTATTAAGTGATGAATTACACTGATTGATTTTCTTGCATTGGACCACTCTTTCATGCCTGATATAAAATCCACTTGATCATGAAGAGTAATTCTTTTAATTTGTTATTGTATTCAGTTAGCAGGTATTTTGAGAATTTTTGCATCCATATTCATTAGGAAAATGGGACTGAATTTTCTTTTGTAATATCATTATCTGGCTTTGATATTGGTGATATTGTTTAATAGAATGAGTTCAGTAGTGTTCCTTCTTCAATTTTTTGGAAGAGCTTGAGCAAGATTGGTATTAAATCTTCTTTGAATGTTTGGTAGAACTCACCTGTGAAACCATCTGGTCTTGGACTTTCCATTTTGGGGAGTTCTTTGATGATGGTTTCAATCTCTTTAGTTTTGGCTCACGTATTTAGGTCTCCTATTTCTTTAAGGGTCACTGTAGTTTGTTTGTACATTCCTAGGAATTTTTCCATTTCATCTACATTGTCTAGTTTGTTGGCATACACTTGTTCACACTATACTCTCTTCTTAAACAAATCAATTTTATAGGTGCATATTAATAAAGCATACAATTCATCCAAAGTATACAATCACTGGTATTTGGTATAATCTCATAGTTGTGCATTTATCACTTCAATCATTATTAGAGCATTTTCATTATTACAATAATTATAATAAACAAATAGTTATTTCTAGCTATTCATGCAGAATTATTTATTTATTATGCTGTTTTACTTAGATGTATTCACATATCATATGATGTATCCAAAGTGTATAATCAATGACTTTAAACATAATCAAAATGTTGTGCATTCATCATTATAGAAAGATTTACAGCAATTTCATTACTTCAATCAGGAAAATTCCACATCTCTTGGTATTCCTTTCCCAATCATATATAACCACAAATCTAATTTTATAGTTATAAATTTATTTATATTTGCATTTTATATAAATTGTGTCATACAAAATGTTTCACAATATGTTTATTTCATAATAGTACAAGCATACAGTATTTGTCCTCTTGTATCTGGCTTGCTTCACTCAACATCAAGTCCTCCAGGATCATCCATGTTTTCATATGATTTGTAAACTTTCTTCCTACAGGTGCAAAATATTCCATCATTCACCAAAATTAATGCACCACAGTTTCTTAATCCATTCATTGGTTGATGGACAACTTGGTTGTTTCCACCTTTTGACAATCATGAGTAATGTTGTTATGAACATTGTTGTGCAGATGTCTGTTTGTGCCACTGATCTCAGTTCTTCTGGGTATGTATCCAGTACTAGTATTGAAGGGTCATGTAGCAAATCTATATTTAAATTCTTTAGGAATTACTAAGCAGGCCTCCACAGAGCCTGTACCATTCTATGTTCCACGATGACACCCTGGCTTGACTCATTGGATGACAAGATTCATAGTTACATACAACAAGAAGTCTTGACACTCTGAATTGTCTTCCCCTATTAGGAACCACCCTTGTTCCTAAGACATGCCTACCTTTCTATTTCTGAGAGAATCTGTCCTCCCAAAGATGGGAGTCCATCTCCTTCCTGCCCATTATGGGGGTCTCCAAGCACTGATATAACATATTATAAAAGAATGAACACTCACACACTACCTAGAAGACTACCTGAGGTGTGCCCTCTCCCACATGACCCCCCAATGAACACCCTACACCAGTGACACTTCCTTTTCATATTGCCATAAGAGCATTCCTACCTCTGTACTTTCAACCTCATACCCAAAAATCTGAAGTGTACACCTAATCCCTCTAACATCTCTCTGCCCAGTACTGGGTATTCTAACCCACCCTACCCAATCTATCCATCTGTCAATTCTGCACCACCAAACCCAATAATATCACTACCCACCTGTACTATCCCTTCAATATGCAACTACACTCTTTCACTTTACCATAGATTACATCCATATGGGTGATGGCTCACAACATTCTTTTCTCTTTCTCTTTCTTGTAAACCTATGTTTCAGACAATATTTCTCAGAGACTGCTCAATTTCCTTAATTCATATCAGTGAGGTAATATACTGTTCATCCTTCAAAGCCTGGCTTATTTCACTCAACATAAGGTCTTCAATACTCATCCATGTTATCCTATGTGATAGCATTTTATTCCTTCTAACAGTTGAATAATATTCCATTGTATCTATATACCACATTTTGTTTATCCATTCATCTGTTGATGGGCACCTGGATTGATTCCAACTTTTGGCAATAGTGAATAATGTTGCTATGAACATTGGTGTGCATTTATCTGTTCATGTCTTTGTTTTCAATTCTTCTGAGTATATATCCAGCTGGAATTACTGGATCATATGGAAGCTCTACAGTTAGTTTTTTGAGGAACTTCAAAACTGTCCTCCACAGTGGTTGGACCATTTCACAATCGCTCCAGCAGTAGATGAGGTCTCCCATTCCTCCACATCCTCTTGAACACTTCTAGTCTGATGTTTTTCCAATAGACATCATTCTAATGGTTGAAATATGTTATTTCTTTATAGTTTTGATTTGCATTTCCCTAGTAGCTAGTGATGTTGAGCATTTTTTTTTCATATGCTTTTAAGCCATTTCTATTTCTTCCTGTGAGAAGTGTCTTTTAAGGTCACTTGCCCATTTTCTAAATGGGTTGTTTGCCTTTTATTTTCAAACTGTAGGATTTCTTTATATATGCTGGATAATAGGCTCCTATCAGATATAGGGTTGCCAAATATTCTTTCCCATTTTGTAAGCTGCCTTTT
>JAQZBX010045395.1:0-21074 GCA_029593785.1 Cabassous unicinctus | reverse complement strand
TAATTGAAAATTCATTTTAAATTATATATTTTTCCATTTTAGACCCTTAGAAATATGGACCATAGAGAGATGTGCTTACATGTTGTTATTTCTCACCCTCAATGCTAATTAGACCAAAATGAAGTCCAGGAAATTGAGCAAATTCATATAGCCAAGTGTCCTTCATGGTAAAGGATTAAATTTTGTTTCCTACCCATGATGAGAAAGAATGGAGCTAACACTTCCCTCCAGATTTACTTTACTGGATATTGGCTTTCTTTAAAAAATAAAGGCATGCAACAACAACAAAAAAGAAAGTGGAAACTGATTTTTAGTAAACTTGTGTTTATTTCAATGCAAATCAAGTGTATAAACAATTTTTGTTGTTGTTCGGAATGTATGTTTGTTTTCAATCCTGCTGTCAATGGGTTTGGGTAGCTGTTCTGTTTTAGCCTCCAGAAATGTGAGAGAACTCCAAATTAAGCCCCTGTATACTCTCTTGGCCTGGTCCCCACATATTCTTGGCCTTGGATAAGCCTTGAAAAGCCAGATTCTTGGCTAACTTAGTTTTAAAAAAAAGTACTTATTTAGAGAAAGGCCTCTCTTTTTTTTTCCTCTGAGCAGGAAAACGGGACTCGTATCGTAGGCTACTGCATTGTTGGCATGGCCACAGGTTGTTAGCTTACAACTAGTCAGTCATATTACAATGGGGCAAGTTTCATTCATTCGTTCATCTATTCAACAAATGATTTTTGAGCACCAATTTTGTATCAAACAATGTTCTAAGCATTAGGAATACAAAAGTAAACAAAACAGAGCAGTTCTCTGCTTTCAAGAAACTTGCATTTATTGGCTGGCCATATGAGGAAGAAAGGATTTATGATTCCAGACAGATAAGTACATTAACCAGTCACTTCTTCTACCAAGAGCTTCTTACATGTCTAATGTCAAATGATCTTGAATTTTAAAGATATGCGTACATTGAATTTGCTTTAGTTAGCGGATTATGCAAGTTTTCCTACCTCTAGACCCTGGTATGTGGTATTTTGTTGTCTGTCTCTATATAGAACATTTTCTCATTGGCTCATTCTTTTTTTTCTGGCTAATATCTACCCTCACTCTTATATTTAAACTCATATATCAGGTATTCTGGAGGTCTTCCATGACCCTTTATTATAAGCATGTATGAGTTTTCTTTTTCTTCTATTAAGCACATTTTTGTATTTAAACTCTAAATACATGTCTCTACTCTAAAAAAGCAAGGAAGGGTTAATAGAGAAGTAAGAAAGGTGCTAATTAGTTCCAGGAAAAACATAAAACATACAGGGAGCAAGGGTGAATAAACACTTGTGTTTACACAAAATAAACAACTAGAAAATGATTCACAGTGCAATGCAGAATGAAACAATATACAGGAGTCTCCGGAGAGGGTAAGGCAGGAAACCGTTGTTTCCTACGTGCTAGAATCTGACAACTCTGGCCAGCCTTACCAGTGATAATGATGTGGTGACCAGGTTTAACGAAGAAAATAGTAACTATGGCAGGTTACATGATGGTGGAGTATCGCAGTTATGGTACAGTTATGGGGAGGAGTGCTAGTGAAGGGGCTGGAAACAGGGAAGGGGCTTGTGACATCATCGCTGCAATTGGGTAACTTCACTGGGCTACAGCTGCTTCCGTACTCTTTGTAATGGTTAATCAGGTGTAGGAGAGGAAGAAAAGTGGCTTGATATGAAAATTTGAGATGCTGCACCATGATCACTATCCAGAATGGCCCTGTTTCTAAGATCTTTATATAGAAATCCTTATTTGGTCTTCATAACACTGTGATTTAGGTATTGTCATTCCCATTTCCAGATAAAGGAACTGATGCAAAGAGAAGTTGAAAATTTGCCCAAGATCATAAAAATTAGCTAATGGCAGAGTTGGGATAGAAACTCAGGTAGTTAGGAGATGGAATACACTTTCTTAATCAGATCCCCAAACTGAAGCAAGTAATAAATGAATTAAAGAATATTTGGGAATAATAAAGTGTGCATGTGTAAGACTATTAAGTATGTGAATTAGGTTATGCTAAAGCAGACTTGTGTTGAGGACATTTTACAACTTGTGGCAGTCTGAAATTCTTTTGTGAATCCCAAAAGATAACTAATCCATTCCTGTTGGTTTGAAACCCTTTTGACTGGATTACATCAGTGAGGCATGGCTCAAGTTGAGTTTCTACCCCTTTGCTGTGTCTTACATAAACCCAAAGGCACAGAAAGGGATAGAGAGACACAGGATAAAGGAAGCTGCCATATTTGATCCTGCCACGTGAGAGAGTTTTCACCTATAGCTGAGCTGCAAAGAAAGGAGTCTCTGAGAGGCTCAAGGAGCTCATGCCCAGAGAGGGAGGAAGCCCTGTAAGAGACAAGCCCTATGCCAAGTTTTCCTACAGATGCAGAAAGGCAGAGACCTCAGCAGAGATCAGTGGCCAATGCTTTGCCATCTGGTAGCTGACTTTGGGCACCTCTTATGGTGCCCTGTTTGGACTTTTCACAGCCTTGGAACTGTAAGTCTTTACCCCAAATAAATCCCCTTTCTAAAAGTCAACACATTTCTGGTATTTTGCATCGGCAGCCCTTTGGCAAAGCAAAACACAATGACTGGGTACATTTTTTGTTGTTGCAACTGGGAGTGGAGGGAGTGCTATTGGAATTGGGTTAGAGGTCAGGGAAGCTTCTAAACATCTCACAGTGCACACGACAATGTCACACAACAAAAAATAGTCGGGTTGAAAACACCAACAATGCTGCTGTTGAGAAACCTTGTTCTAGATCTTGTATGAATTATTGTACTTTTTCTAATCTTTGTTTCCTCATTTGTTAAAAAGGGAGAGCCACATCTATGTAGGAGCCGTGCAATCATAAGGAAGCGTAGATTGTG
The DNA here is from genome assembly GCA_029593785.1 of Cabassous unicinctus. Classification (NCBI taxonomy): domain Eukaryota; kingdom Metazoa; phylum Chordata; class Mammalia; order Cingulata; family Chlamyphoridae; genus Cabassous; species Cabassous unicinctus. Next base: position 18,170 of record JAQZBX010045395.1, on the reverse strand, counting down.
GTATGTGTAACCGTGACTGGCAAATAGGTAGGAGCTTTAATATTTAGAATTAAGTGGGCAAATTATATATTTGCTTTGTTTTGTTTTAAATGTTTTACAGAGATCACTTTGATTGGAATGAAGGGAATGTATTGATGGTTTGGTGAAATTTCAAGGAGATAATCAATTTGGAACATGATATAGTAACCTAGACAAGAAAAAAATGCATGTCTGAACCAGGATAGCTGAGATCAAAGATGAGGGGTATTGTCCTTTTAAACCCAATGAACACTGTTATAGGGATTAGAATGTGGTATGTGTGTATGTTTAATTTTTCTCCTTCATCTTTCACTATGAATCTGAGAATACTGTGAATTTAATCTTTTCCTGCAAACAATGTTGTTTCATTTCTTATATCTAAAAAACATTTTAATCTATGGAATGAATTATATACCACAAATCAGAGCATCATCTTCAGTTAAACTGTACACACAAATGTATACACACACACACAAATCCAATTTGGAGTTGTGAATTATTATTTGAAAGGTATGGGTTTCACATGAGAAATTTCATCATCTGAAATTGTCTTGTTGTGGAGGATAATAAGAATTAAATTCAGCTACTGAAAGGAAAAAAAGACAAATACTGAAAGATAGTAGACTTTTCTAAACCACTGTAGAACTGTAGAGTCCTCGGTGAGATTAGGCTGAGGCATCATTTGCAGAAATCACTAACCATTTCCGTTTATTAAAAGATTAAGAGTAAATCTATTTTGGTAATAATGTGGTTTGCAAGACAAGAAATTTCTTCAAAATCAATGCTTTTGCTTTTCCATTTCCTCTCAACTTTCTGAGAGGTAATCAACATGGGAGGTGTTTTGATCACACTAAGAGAACATTCTGATCTTCATTAGTACAGGGTCGATGCAAGAAATTTTATTTCACATCAAAATCTAGAGACAGTTCCCCTAGAATTAAAACCTTCTTCTGTTTCAATACATCAAACCACAGGGTTTCATAAGCCCCATAATTAATACACTACTGTGCACACAACTTTCAAAATAAGGTTTGGAAGTTGCAAATAGAGCCTGCATGTTTGAAAATCAGTAAGCCAAGATATTTCTCCTCCCTTTTTCCCTCCTTTTAGAAAATTAGAGAAGGGTGAGAAGTGATAAAATGAAAGGACAGGTCTGAAAAACAGATTGCTTTTACTTAGCCTTTAACTAAGGCTTACTATTTTTTATTTATTTTTTTAATGTGGTACTGGGGATTGAACCCAGGACCTCATATATGGGAAGCAGGCACTCAACCACTGAGCTGCATTTGCTCTCTAATATTATCTTCTTTATATGCAACATTGTATGCCTGAAATGAATTGTTGCTTGTTTATCAATGATTTCACTTCTTTGATTATTAATACTCAGGTTAGTCCATTCTTTGGTTTCATTTAATCAATAAAATCTTTCTTGAGCATATATGACAGTCATTGCACAGGACACAAGATGCCAAAGTAACAGAAGGTTTATTCCCTCTAGGAACTCAAAGTCTTGTGGAGGGCTGACATATATATGCAAAAATATAATAATCATGTGATGAGTGCAATGATTAAAGTAAGTACATGGTGCTGCATAATAATGATGAGAGACCCTTAGCCTGGTCTGCTTTTTGGGATACAAAATTACATGTACATTTGGTCAAAATATATTTTTTCCAATGGGAAAGGCAATTAATAAAACATGTGCTTTTAGAGGTTGGGACCACAGTTGTTCATTCTCTTTCCTTCTTATATATGCTGTTTTCAAAGTTTCTTATCATGGGTATTAGTTTTCTAATAGAAATAATATTTTTTAACAAACTAATTTGTTGAATAAGGAAAATATGTACAATATCAGATTAAGTGCAAAAGCAGTTTGGGAATACAATTGTTATGATACTCTACTTATCAAAAGACTCTAGAAGAAAAATAAAAAATAAAAATATTTTATCTGTGATTGGATCTATTGGTGAAATTCTAGCTTTTTCTTCCAAGTTGGTGTAACCGTTGCCAAAGGCTTCATCTGTATAAGCTACAACTGTTTGTGGGTTTTTTTATCTGTATAATGGGAAAAATTATTCCAACTTTCTCTTAAGATTGTTTTGACAATTGCATCAAATCATTCATTTAAAATCCTTTGTATAATCTCCAGATTTAGAATAAGAGATCAAATGTTGTTAGCAGGTGCCATGATGGTTAAGATTTTTTTTTTCAAATATCTTGAATGAAAACCTATTATCTTAAAAAATTGCCTCAGACAATTCAGTTTGTCACTTAGGTTTAGAAAATCCTGCACAACAGTAACACTGTCTCCAATAAATGAATGAGTGAATGAATCAATCTACTTTCAGAAATGGACTTTCTCTGTGATTTTCTAAGAGGATAGAAACAGATAATGGGATTAATATCTAGGAGCCATAACCAAACTTAAAACACTACTTCACTTCTCTATGTTCCAAGTCATTAAATATTATCTTACATAGGACCATTATCTGTCATATATCTCAGACAAAAATAAAAAAATAAATAGCTGAGGACCAATGTCCAAAGAAAACATTCTTCTCAGTCTCTTTGCTCCCATTCCTACCCAGGTGAAATTACTGCTGTTTCCACCTGCAGCTTCCTCATTCCCGTCCTCCTCCTCCTCATCATTCTAACAATGACTAATAAGGGTTGAGAATTGCTGTGAATTGGAATCTGCACAAAGTGCTTTACAAGCATTTTCAGTCATTGAAAAAACAGTTAGCAAATGTTTAGTTACTTACACTGTGCCAGGCACTATCATGCGAAAACAGCAGAGAATAAGACTAAAAAAAAAAAAATGAGTGCTGACCTCACAGAATTATAATCTAGTACAGAGTTAAGCAAACTATAGGCTGCTCTTCAAATCTGGCCCACTGTCTGTTTCGAGAAATAAAAATTTATTGGAATACAGTCACCCCATTTGTTTTCATACTGTTTGTGGCTGCTTTCTTCCTAAAACTGCAGAACAGAGTAACAGAACCAGAGATGGCAGGGCCTGCAAAATCTAATTCATTTGCTCTCTGACCCTTTATAGAAAATGTCGCCAACCCCTGAACCGGTACAATTGGATATATGATACATTCAAAAGTAAACAAGGAAAAAACGGTAACACGATTTTAGATAATGATGTGATCTTTATCAGGACACCTCCCAGGCTGGCCTCCCCTGAGCAGCCTCAATTACTTAGTCCTCTACCCAGAGCACTTTCCCTGCCATTGCTGACAAATGCCCTGACACGACAATGATGAGGAGCTCACTGTGTGATATCTGGGAGGTCAGCTGTTCCAAGCCAAAGGAATAGCAAGAGACCATCTAACTTATTCCTTACAGTTATTCTTTGATGTATCAATTGCAATCCCCATTTTAAGATCCAAAATCTAATGTTGTGAAGTTTGAGATACTTTACAGAAGTCACATGGCTAGATATGAAGCTTGGATTGAAACTCTGACGTCTCTGACTCCAGGGCCTGAATCCCTGATCTCTCTACTGTTTGGCCCAAGGGAGAAGTCCCCAGTGGGTGAGGATTGTGCCATATGGTTGCTAGGGAGATTTGATTTCAGGCTTAAATCAACTACAACCTACATCCCCACAGTCTCATTTCCCTCCCCAGGGATAACCCCATTAACCATTTACAGAGGAGGCTAAAAAATGCAATCTGGGTGGGAGAGGGTAAGTAGGGCTTGAAGCTTCCTTTGTGTAGCACTCTCTATAAAACTACTGGTACGGTGGAGAGTTAAATATGTCTCAAATGGAGCAAGGTCACGTGCAAAAATGTCCTGAACACTCTCTAGTCAGCTTTGGTCCTGAAGCAGAATGTTTGGTTTTAATTCACCCACACCTTTGATTGTTGCATACATGAACCCTTGTTAAATCCTTCTGGTGAAGGGATCTCCAGGTTACATGCTTGATCTTCAGCTTTAGGACTTGTGACTGGCTGAAGAGCACCTTGCAAAGTATATGATGAGGAAAAGTAAAACTTCTGATTCTAAGGTTGAATAAAGATTTTCTGGTTGCTGGAAATATTGCCAGAGACCTAAGCTTGGGTGAATACTTCCAATCCTGAACCAAGGTAGAGGTCTGTAGCGGCAATGTATTTTGGTGACCATTTACTTTGGATTAATTGCACAGGAGTACTTCATGGTGATGAGGGAGATAGGGAAATAACTTAAATTTGAATAGTCTTGTTTGCTGTTGTTTGTGGTGTTGCTATTGTTTTCAAACAGCATATTGTAGAAATGTCCTCTGTCCTCCAAGGCAACTACTATCAAAAGTTTGTCCTTTATATATTTATGTTTATGATTATTCATGACTATTAATATATGTTAAATATAATGCTGATTAATTTTTGTCCTTGCACTTTGAAAAATTTGTAACTATGTATGAATGGAAAAAACTTAGAAAAATAGCTGATTTAAAAATAATAGCTGATGTTTTGATATTTGATATATAGATAGAAATGAAAGTGTGGATAGTTAATTTATTTCAGCCACCGTTAATAATTCCAATATATAAATACAATCAAAACTCTCCAGTCAAAGAACACCAGAGATACAGTGTCTGTAAAAGTTAGTTTCATTATCTTGCTGTAATAAGGGAAAATACAACTGGAAGGAGGTAGGCTGAAAAGGAGTTGGGAGGGACTTAAAATAGGATCCGGGCCCTGTGCTTCAAGAAGTTTAGGATAGTGAAAGCCAGTTTGGGATTGGGTGTTGTCAGAAAACAAGGGCAATTCAGTAAATGGCATTCCCTTGATTAATAGTCAAGTTAAGCACCTATTCATATGCTTATTCCACTGGAATTTTCTCTTCTGTGTATTGCCTTTATCCAATTTTCTATTTATCTTCTATTTACTGACTTTTTTTTTTTTTTACTGACTTTTAATAATTTTTATGTTTTCTGGAATCAAATCAATTGTTGGCAACTAATATCTTGATTTGATATGTTATCTATCTTTTAGGCTAATTTATATTATTTTTGTCACAGAGATATTTTAATTCTTATGAAGGCTTGTGGATCAAAACTCACAAGATCTAGAGAAAGACATGTAATTTTTTAAAATGAATGTTAAGGAGGAAACAAGTCCTAGATGGATGATAGATAGGTGAGGGTGGTTCTCACCATTTCCTTAGAGAATAGAGCATTCAGCAACTGTGACAGGGCAGGATCAAACCCCAGATATGAAATGGATTTGGTGAATAATACAAAGTAGGCATTTCGCATTCACTCTATGATTTTAGGTCTAATTTCTATAGTAATATTGTCAATACCTAAGTTACCTGTAATAAATGCTTGCCTAATTCTGCTAATATTTGATGTTTAAATTTTAATAATAGAAGTTCCATTAAGTCAGGGATTCTTAACAAGCGGTCCATGAGTTTGAACTGAAATTCATTAAAACATTATTCTTTTGGGGACATGTTGGTGCAAGTTAGATATATTTATTAAAGAATACACAGTAAATTGTGGACTTAGTAAGAGGTCGGTAGTTTTCACCTGACTGGCAAAGGGGTCCGTGGAACAAAAAAGGTTAAGAACCCCTGCATTAAGTAGATCCCCACAGAAATAAATCAATTAAAATTTCGACTTGAGATATGGAAATGGGAATGCAAAATGAATGCATTGGGAGATTAGAAAATGTGAGCAAATTGGTATAGTGTGTAAGGAAGGGAAAGAAAAAGAAGTTTCTTTGATTGCTTATTATTTATCAGGCAATTACCTTATTTAAATGCCCACAGTAGGTATGCGTTTTTATATCCATTCTAGATATGAGAAAACTAGGGCACAGGGAAAAGAGCGACTTGCGAAAGGGTGGGAACTTGAAGTCAGATATGTCAGTGTCTAAAATTAAAGCTCCCTCTTTGAACATCAGGTTTACTCGTTTCCACTCCTTTGGAATTCTATTCATTTGGAAATTGTTTCATGGGCTAGATCAAAGTGTTTCTTTGCACTAGCTCTGGAGAAAAAAAGGAGAGAAAAATGCTAATGTGAGTGAGATCTCAAAGGGAAAGTTCAAGACAAAAATCACAAACTCAAAATGCCTGCAAGGGCCAATAAGGCATGGGAAATCTGTGAAGGAGACTTACAGACACAAAACAGGAAAGCAGGCATCTTGGCTTGCTGGAAAACACATGTACCAACCAATTACTGCCATGGAGAAATGAGAGCTTCCTTTTGCCAAATGTCAACTTTTTAAAGAGAAGCCAGAAATGTAGGTTTTTATGTGATATCAGTGGACATAAAACTCATGTTTGCAAGACTGTGCAGGCCATAACTTTTCTATTGAGTTCTGATAGAAACACTTAAGGTACACATTCATAGTCAAGAATTTTTGACAAGTGTAATTGTTACATATAAGTAATTCCTAACTAAGCTATTTACAAAACATTAAGACAGCATTTCAAATAACTTATTGACTGTGTGTTACGTTATTCAAATTAAGTTGACCTAATAGCTTATACTTTGTAAAAGGAAGCCAAAGCTCAAATACTTTTCAAATTAAAAATTTTTTTCCTATGCCTTTTTGTAGAAATTAATGAGATAATACTGGATATTTATTAGAAACACAAAATGACTAAGAGTAGAAAATAATATTTTATCTTCTGATAAGCATAATTTCTTAATTTGAAATTGAGAAATATTTTTTGCAAATAGTTTCACATAATTTCACATTTACAGAAATGTTGTGAAAATAATACAAAGAAATCCTGAATACCTTTCCTCATCCTCTGTGTTTGAATATATGTGTTTCTTTCTACCTCTTCCTCTCTCTCATACACATGTATATATCTTTTTTCTGAAATATCTGAAAATCTGTTGCATACACATTGCTCTTTTTCCCTTAAGTTATTCAGAGTGTATTTCCTACTAATAAGAACATTCTCTCACATAACCACAATATTATAAAAAATGAGGAAATTAATATTGATGTAGTATTATTATCTAATATACAGGCCTTATTCAAATTTTGCCAATTGTTTCACTACTGTCTGTATTGAAAAAGGAAAAGAAAATCTGGTCTGGTATTTAAATGAAAGTCATATTGTTTTGCCATTTAGTTATCATGTCTTTTTTTGCTCTCCTTGAATCTGGATTATTCCTTAGTCTTTATCTTTCATATCTTGATATTTTTGAAGAGTACATGACATTTATATTTAGAGTATCAATCTGGAGTTCCTCAATATCTCCACATTTCTTAATGTTAATATAGTTGAAATAATTAATATTCTTCTCTATGATTAAAGCTTTTGGGTCCTATTTCAGTATACTTTTCTTACCCCAAGGTAATATAGATATTCACCTATGTTTTGTTTAAAAGCTTTTTCTTTTTTAATCTTTCACATTTACATTGGCAATCTATCTGGAGTTTTGTGTTTGCATTTGATGTAATGTAAAAGTCAAAATTCAAATTATTCTTAGCTGTATATAAATATATATATATGTGTATGCATATGTGTATATATAAACACACATGTATATATATTAATAGAAGTCTGTATAGGTACATATTATATATATATATATCTACCTGTATAAAAATGGATGTGTAAATTGATAGATGATACACAGAGAACTGTATGTACATATTTGACCTAAAAATATCATTCATTGAAAAGAAACGTAGTCAAAACCCTATGTCAATGCTTTATAATTTTGCCATTGACATTTAAGTCATTAATCTACCCTCAGTTAATTTTGGTGTTTGTATTAGTCAGCCAAAGGGGTGCTGATGCAAAATAGCAGAAATTGTTTGGTTTTTATAAAGGGTATTTATTTGTGGTAGAAGTTTTCAGTTACCAGGCCATAAAGCATAAGTTACTTCCCTCACCAAAGTCTTTTGCCACGTATTGGAGCAAGATGGCTGCTGACGTCTGCAAGGGTTCAGGCTTCCTGGGTTCCTCTCTTCCTGGGGCTCGTTCCTCTTCAGGCTCAGCTGCTCTGCTTTCTCCACAAGGCCAGCTGTAGGCTATCAGGTGAATGACTCATCTTCTCCCGGCACCTCTGTAGAGTCTATCCGAGCCTTCTCTCTGCTCCTCTGTGTGCTTACTTCCCGGACTCCAGCATTAAAACTCCAACCTCCCTTCCCTGCAGTGTGGTTTTTCTGTGAGTTCCCACCCACCAAGGACTCAACATCTTACTAACATGGCCCAATCAAAGCCTTAATCATTATTTAATCAAGTGAACCTCCAAATCCAATATAATCTATTATGCCCAGAGGGAACAACCAGTTCACAAACATAACCCAATATCTATTTTTGGAATTTATAAATAATTCCAAACTGCTACAGTGTTTGATGTGATATAAGGAGCAACATTTTTGCAACTGTAGGATATCTAATTGTTCCAGATCCATTCATTAAAAATTCCAGACTCTGCTCCATACTCTCCTCATTTATCATAAATCAAATGCCAAAATTTTATTTTTGGGTTCTCTCTGCAGTTCCATATTTATTAGTTTTCTTGGCTGCTCAAGCAAACACTATGCAATGGGTTTACTTTAACAATGTGAATTTATTAGTTCATAGTTTGAGGCTAAGAAAGTCCAAATCAAGGCATCATCAAGGCCATGCTTTCTTCCCAAAGACTGGCGATCTCGAGCTGGCTGCCAGCCATCACTGGTCCTTAGCTCCTCCAGCACAGGGCAATGCACATAGCGGCCTCTCCTGGCCTCTCCATTATTTTCCAGATTCCATTGAATTTCAGCTTCTTGCTTCCTGTAGCTTTCTCTCTATCTGTCTCAATTTCAGTCTGCCTATATGAGACTCCAATAACAGGATTAAGACCCATGCTGATTGAGGTGGGCCACACCTTAACTGAAGCAACCTCACCAAAAGGTCCTACTTGAAATGGGTTCACACCCACAGGGTGGATTCAGTTTAGGAAAATGTTTTTCTGTAGTACATACAGCTCCAAATTGCCTCATTTTTTTATCCTTGTTCTAATACCATACTTCTTGATTTTATAACTATGTAATTATAAGATCTGGGAGGGCAATTTTTACACGATGATCTTTTGATACAAAAGTAGTTTGGCTCTTTTTCTTTTATATGTATTTTAGATACAAATTGTCAAATTAAAAATATATACATAAAATGGGGTTTTGATAGGCCTTGTTTTGAATCTCTAAATAAATTTAGGGAGAAATTGTACATCTATAACAGTAACTTTTCCAATCCATGAATATAAATTATATTTCCATTTACTTAGGTCCTCTTAAATGTCTCTCAGAAATTGTATGGTACTAATATTGCATTGTAGTAGTATTTGTTTAAGTCAGGCACATATTTATTGGGTTTACCATAACATATCTGATTCTTTCCCTGCTATTAAAAATGATCTTTAAAAAAAATTGCTAATATCTGGATCTACAAATGGTTTTACATCCATTCTGTCTCAGAAACCTTGAAATATCTTTTGTTTAATGTAATAGCTATTTTTATGTACACTGTAATACCACATGTGAGTAGAAAATATTTTGTTCACTTTTTTTCTTAATCCTCATATATATTATTTCTTATTTTTGCTTTATTAAACAGGAAAGGATATCTAAAAGAAAGTTTAATAGAGGAGGTGATAGTAGAGAATAGTCTTCTTACTGATCTCAAGGTTAAAGCTTTCCATGTGTCACCAAATTTGTTAAAGTGTATTGTAGATATTTATTAAAATACAAAAAAAAAAAAAAAAAGAAAAAAAAAACTTCGACTCCAAATTGCCACAAAATCTCCTTTATCATAAATGGAATGAATGCTTAAAAAAAAATTCTTTGTCTCTATCCAAGAAAATAATCATGCAGTATTATCACTCTAATCTGTTAGTGTGGTGAATTACATGGATTAATTTTTCTAACATGAAACAAGTCATTCATTTCTAGGAAAAAGCTAATTAAGTCATGATACATAAGGCTTTTTAATAAATTGCTGGATTAAGTTTGCTAATATTTTGGTTAGGATATTTGCATCTCTAATAATGAATGTGATTAGTCTTTAATTTTATGATTACCTTCATTTATTTTTGGTATCAATGTTTTCTCCTCATGAAACAAGTTGAGAAACATTTCTTTTTATTAATCTCTGGGAGAGTTTGTATAAGACTGCAATTATTTATTTCTTGAATATTTGGTAGAATCCTTCATTGAAGAATTGTAGGTAGGACTGGAGTTTTCTTTGAATCAACACAAAATATTTTCAGAATTTATTAATTTTTGATAAAACTATAGAGACATTTCTAATTCTTCTTGGAACTGTATGTTTGGAATGTCCATTTCATCTATATTTTCAAAATTATAACATAAACTTGTTAATGTTATCATATTATTAACTTATTAACTGCAGCGTCTGTAGTGATGCATTCTTTTCATGTACCCTTCTCTTTTAAAAAAAATTCTTTTTTGATAAGACTTACTAAAGGATTGTTTGTTGTCTAAAGTTCCTCCTAAAAAAAAAAATTAACTAAACACACAACTTTCATTGGGTCTTGTTGATACTGGGTATATCTTGTTTTCTATTCCATTTAATCCTGCTCTCATCTTTGATATTTCTTTCTTTAAGCATACCTTGGAATAATTTTACTATCATCTTTTTCTAATTTTTTCCCCAATCCTTAGTTCATTATTTTTTTCCCTTTTCCTTCTTATAACATACATGGAAGCCTTTAAATTATCCTCTAAGTGCTGCTCTCAATGAACTTAAATTTTTGGTACATTTTATTTTCATTGTTACTAAAGCCAAATGTAAACTATTTTATTCATTTTCTGTTTTCATCCATGGATTGTTAAGCAGTGAATTTCTAAATTGCCAAATACAAAGATATGTTAGTTTGCTTTTAATGTTTGAATTCTGACTGAATTGAACTATTGACAGAGGACAAACTTTCGACTTTGTAGGAAACAACTTTATAGCCCACCAAGTACATGGTCAGCTTTTTGCAAATGTTCTATGAATTCCACGTGCATCTTGTAGATTTTTGGTTTGGACCAATGACATTTCCGTGCAAAAGAACAATCCAGTAGAATAATCATATTTATTTGGGTACAAGGATTCTTTCGAGCTCCCGTTGTCTGAAAGGGGCACCACAGGATTTTAGTCTTGACATTTTCCACCGGCACAAGGAACTGCTGCCTCTCTTTTGCTACAGACCCCGTGTTCTTAATTGTGTTCTTAGGCAGTGTCTTCCTGCTCTAAAGAAGGAACAAGGGGACCATTAGCTCTTCATGGAGTTGTCCTGTCAACATTTCATAGCCACAATTCCAGGAATAATTCCATGTGCTTCTTGTAGGCCTGATCCTTTTCAGGGAAATGTGCCTGGAAGCTGTGCTGAGGCCAGGGTGAGGGAAGGAGTGTGGGAGGGATTGACCTGGAAATTCTGCAATATCTTTTCAGATCCTTAGAAAGTAGATAGTGGTTGTTGCATGAAGTGCTCTATAGACCTCAATTAAGCCATATGCCTAAATCATGCTATTCAAATATTTTATATTATTTGCAAAATTTTGTCAACTTTTTCTATCAATTATTAAAAATGTTTTGTTAAAATATGCCTATTAGGATTTGCATATTTCTTCTTGAAGTTCTGACAGTTTTTGTTTATATATTTGGGGGCCATATTATTAGGTGGCAAAAATAAGTAAAATTATTATGTCTTCCTGGTGAATTCAAGAATTTATCATTTTCAAGCTTTGGCTCCCTTTACCTCCAGTGATGGGTTGGGCACTCTGATATTTTGCATGCCTTTCTAGTTATAGGCTTACTTTCCAAAATTGATGTGGAAATTCTGCAGTATCTTCCCAGATCCTTACTTTTTGTTTATAATTGCTATTGTTGTTTTAAATTTATCTATTTATTTTTCTTAAAGATTTATTTTTATTTACTTCCCCCCCACCCCGCCCTCGTTTTGTGCTTGCTGTCTTCTGTGTGCTCTCTGTGTCTGCTCATCTTCTCTTTAGGAGACACCAGGAACCGAATCTGGGACCTCCCATGTGGGAAAGAGGCACTCAATTGCTTGAGTCACCTAAGCTCCCTGCTTTGTTGTGTCTCTCATTGTCTTTCCTCTTTGTGTCTCCTTGTTGCATCATCTTGTTGTGTCAGCTTGCCTGTCGTGCCAGCTTGCTGTCTTGCTAGTCTTCTCCAGGAGGCACCAGGAACCGATCCCAGGACCTCCCATGTTGTAGGTGGGAGCTCAATTGCTTGAGCCACATCTGCTTCCCAAATTTATTTTTAATTGTGGTAAAATATACGTAACATAAAATCATTTTAACCATTTTAAATGGATCATTCTTTGACATTAAGTTCATTGACAACATTGTATAACTTTCACAACTATCTTTCTCCAGACTGTTTTCATCATCTTAAATCAAAACTCATACTCATATAGCAATAACTCCCCATCCTCTCAACCCCAGCCCTGGAAATCACTATTCTGTTTTCTGTCTCCATGAATTTGCTTATTCGAAGCAGTTTATATAAGAGGAATCATACATGTACCAGCACTTCACTTCTTTTTACAGCTGAATAATGTTCCACTCTATGGATGTACTACATTTTGTTCATCCATTCATCTGTTAGTCATTTGGGTTGCTTCCACCTTTTCACTATTGTGAAAAATGCTGTAATGAACACTGATATACAATCTTCTGTATGAGTACCTGCTTTCAAGTCTTTTGGGTATATGTCTAGAAGTGGAATTGCTGGGTCATATGGTAATTCTATATTTAATTTTCTGAGGAACACCAAACTGTTTTCCACAGTTACTGTACCATTTTATATCCCAACCAATAATGCACAAATAATCACCATCCTAGTGGTTATGAAGTGGTATTTCACTGTACTTTTAATATGTATTTCTCTAATGGTTAATAATGTTTAGCATCTTTTATGTTTTTCTCTTTTTTTGCCATTTGTATATCTTTTTTGGAGAAGTATCTATCCAAATCTTTTGTCCATTTTTAAACAAGATTGTTTGTCTTTTTGTTATTGAGTTGTAGGATTTCTTAATATATTCTGGATATTAAACATTTACTGGATATGTGGTTTCAAAATATTTCTCCCATTCTGTAGGTTGTCTTTTCACTTTCTTCCTAATGTCCTTTGATGCACAATTTTTTTTTCAAATTTTGATAAAACACCATTTAGCCATTTTTTCTTTTGCTTCTTATGTGTTTGGTATAAAATCTATAAGTCTATTTTCAGCTACAAGTTCCTGAAGATATTTCCCTGTTTTCTTGAAAGAGTTTTATAACATTAACCATTATATTTAGGTCTCTGATCCATTTTTAAATACCTAGGGATAAATTTAACCAAGGAAGTGAAAGATTTATAGATTGAAAACTATAAAACATTGCTGAAAGAAAATAAAGAAGATCCAAATAAGTGGAAAGGCATCTCTGTTCACAGACTGAAAGACTTAATATTGTTAAAGTGCCAATTCTGCCTAAAATGATCTATAAATTCTATGCAATCTCCATCAAAATTCCAGCAGTTTTTTTTTGGCAGAAATGGAAAAGCTTATCCTTAAATTCATATGGAACTGCAAAGGGCTCCAAATAGTTGAAACCATTTTGAAAAAGAACAAAGTTAGCGTATTCATGCTTCCTGATTTCAAAACTTATAAAGCTACAGTAATTAAAAGAGTGTGGTACTGGAATAAGTGTAGACATATAGATCAATCAAATAGAATTGGGAGTCCAGAGTTAATTCTATGGCCAGTTGATTTTTTACAAAGGTGCTGTAGCAGTTTGATATTATTTATGAATTCCAAAAATAGATATTGGATTATGTTTGTAAAGTGGTCTGTCAGAGGTTTCACTTTTACTTGGTTAAATTATGATGAGGACTTTGATTAGGCCATGTCAGTAGGATGTTAAGTCCTAGCCCCTTGGTGGGCAGGGACACACAGAGAAAATGACAGGGCAGAGAAGTAAGTTAGAGTTTTGCTGGAGTTTTGATATTGGAACCCTGGTAAGCAAACACATGGTGAAGCAGATACACGAGGAAGGAGAGAAGGCTCCATTCGACAGGGCAGAGACCCCAGGAAGAGAGTTGAACCATTTGCCTGACAGTTTACAGCTGGCTTTGTGGAAAGAACAGAGCAGATGAGCCTGGAGAATAATGAGCCTGGGAGAGAAGCAAGACTTATCCCAGCCTACAGCTGATATTGGAAGAAGCTGGGACCATGGATCTTAAGAGGAAGAGGAAGCCTGAACCCTTGCAGTAGTCAGCAACCATCTTGCTCCAACACGTGGTGAGGGAAGTAACTTACGCTTTATGGCCTGGTAACTGTAAGCTTCTACCCCATATAAATACCCTTTATGAAAACCAACATATTTTTGGTATTTTGCGTCAGCACCCCTTTGGCTGACTAATACAAGTGCCAAGTCTATTCAATCGGTAAAGAATAGTGTCTTCAACAAAATGTGCTGGGACAACTGGTGTGATGGTTAGGTTAATGTGTCAACTCGGGTTATGGTGCCCAGTTGTTTGGTCAAACAAGCCCTGGGCTCATTGTAATACAAGGGCATTTCTTGGACTTTAATCATCAGTGAATTGATTGCATAGATGGCTGGTTACATCTACAATCAACTAAGGAGATAGCTGTCAGCAATGAGTGACTTCTCATCCAATTAATTGAAGTCTTTAAAAGGGGAAGTGATTTTAGCATTCAGAGAGAAAATTTCCATCTTACTTCAGACAGACAGTGTTTCCTGGGAACTCATTAAAGACCTTCATCAGAGCCCCTAGTTTGCAGCCTGCCCTCCAGAATTTGGGCGTGTGTATCCCCATGGTCACATGAGACAATTTTATAAAATCTCATACTATTTACAGATATCTCCTGTCGGTTCTGTTTCCCTAGAGAACCCTGACTAATACAATTGGTAATCCGCATGCAAAAGAATGAATATGGAATCTTACCTCTCACCATATACATAAATTAATTCAAAATGTATCAAATTCCTAAGCATAGGAGTTAATACTCTTGTTGGTTTTTAACCCAGTATTTTATAACTGATAAAACCAGTGGTAGGGTTATTCTGAGTAATGTATTTTGCCACTACTGTAAACTGAAGTCCTTTCACATGTATTTTACTCCTAGGTATATACTCAAAATTCTACTTTTTTTTTTTTTTTTTTACATCTTTTATATTTTTCATTCATTTAAAATTCTACTTTTTATTTCATGTTTTTTTGACTTACTTATGTGGAAACAAATTTTTATTTTACTTAATGCTAGATCATAGACTTCAGTACCATCTTTCATTTATAGCAGAGAAAGAGTTTCCCTAAAGGAAGTGTGAATTAAATAAGGTATGGAACTATTGAATTGCCTTGGAAAAAACCCATAAACAAATCTTGACTGAATAAGGGTTATTTTCATGTTGTAAGAGGTTGTTTATTTTGACTTCCTGACATCTACACGTATTCACATTATCACTAAATTTGTCAGTCAAATCCCTTTTTTGGGATCTTAACCAATAGTGTCTCTTCATTCCCAGTCACTAAACTTTAAAAATAACTCACAAGTTGCTAAGTTACTTTCTTTGATGAAATAAATCAATACATAGCATGTCTGGCATATATTAGACTTCTAATATATATTTGTTGAGTGGATTAAAATGCTAAATTGTACCTGAAAATTACCCAGCATATGTCAAATAAAATTTAATAGATTGTTAAACATTGTTGTTTGATGTTTATAATGCATTTTAAAAATGGATACCTAAAAAATCATAAAAGGAAGACAATTAAAATTTTGCACAACAAGGTCATAAAATAAGTTATGGATAACTGGAAACATTTGTATTTTACCCACTCCCCATAGCCACTGCCTTTCATCATTCAGGATCACAACAGAAAACAAATAGGTCATTCAAATTATTATTTCTGGAGGAAAGTTTAGTAAAGGGACTCTTATTAGAGGTATGTGTGGAGAGTAAGGGAACAGCAAGAAATAGCACGGAACCCAGAGAAACTCCCTTAAGCTCATCCCATTACAGGTCCTAGTGACATCTATAAATAATAATAATAATAATAATATTTTCTGGATCACCAGATAACCATCAATTTGGCAAAATATAAGGACTAAAACATTCATTTTCCATCTTATGGAATGTGTGTGTGTATGTGTCTGTAAGTCATATTACTAAGTTGTCTGAATCTTTAGCAAGATTTTTTTTTCTTTTTACGTTAATTCTAAAACACATGAATTAACGCTGAGTGTGATTTCTGTAAAAGTGAAAATTGAATTCTCTTTGGGGTATATAATTATCCTTATGTAAATCCTCAGCTTTTAAAATAGAATGTTAGTCTCATTTTGGGCATACCAAGATGGGTGTGTGTGTTTATATGTGCCTGTGTTTAATACCTTTAAAAATGATGTAAAAACTAATTGGAGAAAAGAAATAAAAAAAAAAACTAATTGTGTAACACCTTCTTTGAAAAGATCATTAACTTTGATAAAACTTGAGTCAACCTAAGCAATGAAAATGGAGAGAAGATACAAATTAATTATATAAAAAATGAAAGAGCAGTCATCCCTAGTAATCCTGTGAACAGTAAAATAATAATAAAAAAATACTGTATAAAAGTTTATGCCCCAAAATTTAAAAATATGAGAAAATGTGTCAATTTTTTTCAAAATAATATTTTTTTCAAAGCCATGATTACCAAAATTACCAAAATTTATCTTTGAAAACTTTTGGAGAAATAGCTAATTTGAATAAGTCCAATATCTATTAAATAAATTAAACCCACAATTAATAACCTGAGAAAGAAAGCACCACGTTCAGGTGGTTCTCCTGGTGAATTCTACCAAACTTTTAAGTAATAAATGATACTGTCATTAACAATCTCATCCAGAAAATAGAAACAGAGGGACCACTTACTAACATTTTATATGAAGCCAACTCATCAATGATATGTAAAAAAATGAAAAATATTGCCAAATTTAATTAACAATATATAAGAAGAATTTTTACTCCATAACTAAGAGTGTTTTATTTTAGATATGTAAGGCTGTATCAACACTTGACACTAAATCAAGGTAACCTACTGTGTAAACAGACTAAAGAAGAAAAGTCATATAATATCAATTAATGACAAAAATTACTTCACAAAGTCTAGCACCCACTCATGATAAAAACTATCATTATATTAGGCATAGAGGGGCCTTTCATCAATTTGATAAATAATATTTACAAAAGCATACACTAATCTTATACTTAATAATAGGGCACAATGTTTTCTTCCTGAGAGAAGGAAGAAGGCAAGGATATCTTCTATCATCATTACTATTCAATATTCCTTAGGATGTTCTAGTTAATGCAAAAAGACAAGGTGAATGAAAGTATACAGATTGGGAAGAAAAACTTTCAAACTGCCTTTGTTAGTAGATGACATGATTGTCCATGTTGAAATGTGCCCAAAATTGATAAGTATAAGTTCACGGATACAAGATTCATTTTTTCATGGATTTGAAGACTCACCATTGTAAGGATTGTTTTGCTGACACTAAACTGTCTTGATCACCATGTCAGTCAGAGGACTGAAACTACCCAACTTTAAGACTTACTCTAAAGCTACAATTATCAAGACAGTATGATATTGGTAAAAAAGAATAGGCAAACAGATTGATGGACCAGAACAGAAAACTCAGAAATAGACCCATACAAATATAGTCAATTTATGTCTGATTAAGTAGCAAAAGCAATTAAAAAATGGACAAATGTTAGTTTTTTCAACAAATAATGATGGAACAATTAGACAGCAAATGCAAATAAATGAACCAAGATATAGACCTTACATCTTTCAGGAAAATAAAATCAAAATTTATCACAGGCTTAAAGGTACAAGGCAAAATTTTAAAACTTCTACAAGAAAACACAGAAGAAAGCTTAGATGACCCTAGGTTGGGGGTGATGAGTTTTTACATACAACACAAAAAGTATTATCTGTGAAAGAAAAAAATTGATAATTTGGACTTTAATAAAATTATAAAATTCTTCCTTATTAAAGGCACAGTTAAGAAATTGAAAAGACAAGCCACAGTCTGGGACAACATATTTGCAAAACAAATATCTGGTAAAGGACATGTACCCAAAATGGGCAAAGAACTCCTAATAATCAACAAAAAGAAAACAAATAATCCA
>JAQZBX010045394.1:0-21066 GCA_029593785.1 Cabassous unicinctus | reverse complement strand
AGTAAATAAATAAATCTTAAAAAAAAAAAAAAAATTCCTAACTGAAGACTTGTAACAAATCTGGGATGGGATTGGACCCCACCACATCCTGAGCTATCTTGGTCTTTCAGATCCTTTGGCCCTAGGATATGCAAAGGAACCTTCACCTGAGGGACTTTCTGGCATGGTATTTGCTCAAAAAGAAACCAAAATTTAAAATGAGGGTTAGCCTGGAAGTCATAGCCTCTCCTTAGCACAAATCCTGAGAAAGATGGAGCAAATTGTTAAGAACTAAGTAAGATGGTAGTGACGCCAAAGTTGGGGTTCAGTTGGGAAGCTGCTCTGTCTCCAGAAAAAAATTAATTCCCTGCCATGGAAATCTCCATGATTTAAATAAAAATGGTCATAACTCCATGGCAAAGCTAAATTTTCTCTTCAAGTACTTTTCAAAAAAACAGACCCCATGCAAATCCAGAAAGAAAAGGGCACTGGTCGAAAAATTTATTTTCTTAAAACAAGCTTACTAAAGCACAAACATATGAGGAACAATAAAACATTGCTTAAACAAACAAAAAAAATTGTCAAGATTTTTTGTTTTTTTTGATGATTGAAACAATGAAAAATTCACATAAGGGATAGATAACCAAAGAGTTGCAGATGCTGACATTAATTTCACATCACTGCTTTAAAGCAGGAAGTCAAAAGCGAAGGTAATAGAGGGCAGAAATAAGGCCAACGGGTGAGAGAAACAGGAAAGCAGATCTCGGTTTCAAAGGAAGAAGCACTTTCTAGCAATTAGGGCCACCCAACAAGGAAGTGGGTGGTCTTGGCCAGCAGCATGTTCCTCAGTTGACAGGCTGGACAGCCACAAATGGGGAGGGAGGAGGAGGATGTAAAGGCTATCCAGGCACCAGATGAGGGATGGAGAGCAAGCTCCTGATTTCCAAGGCCTCTTCCAACACTTGGATTTTCTGGCAAAGAGCAACCAGCACATAGCCACTGCATCAAGTAAAAATTAAATACTTCTTACCTCCTGAAGCTGAGATTCTTTCTTTTTGGAGGACAAATTCAAGTGTTTTTCTAAGATGCCACAATACTTCTCTGTCTCCTTGTCGTACTTCTTTTTGGCTTCCTGGCAAAAAGAGAAGTGAGGAGAGAAGGGGGAAAAAGGGGGAAAATGTTATAGGAATAAAAGCAGCCTCAGTCTTCTTAGTTCATAGCCACATAGTTCCCTCAGACCACAGAACAACACCAGATGGTCTGGCCCCTACTCTTCAAATAATGCCTATTAAATCGTGTGAGCACCATCAACACACTGGGTTTGAATACACATCTATCACACAGGCATCACTACGCCAGAAACAAGGTAAATACCAATATTGAGTGCCAAAGTCAGAACTCCACCTTCTAAGAACTTCAACTGTGAAACAACAAAATTTCTACTTTCTAACCCACAGGTATATTCAAAGCCAAAGGGAGGGGCAGGTTAACTATGAAGCTAACACCAAGGGAGGAAGATTACTTTCAATCTGAATGGGACAAGTCTAGACTAAGGCTAGATCCATCCTTAACAGTGTTCAGAAAGTACTTCTTCATACATACACCTAACTATCTCTCGACACAAGCACCTAACACATTTTGAAATTATACCTTATACAATAATACGATATCTAGGTCTTTAAGCTGAGATATAATTTGAAACGAAGAAGAGTGTCGGGCACAATGTGTTTGCTGCAACATCATTTATAATAACAACAACAAAAAATAGAAGCAATATCACTGTGCAAGGATGTGGTTTGAGATAATTAAATTATGGGTCATCCTGAAAACATAATTAGGAAGGCTATGTAGTCATATGGAAATATGTGCTCACAGTATAACGAAAGGTAATAATAGCATGATACAAAATTAGTTCTATATTTATTCCCTATTTTATTATTATTATTTTTAGGAGGTACCAGGGATTGAACCCGAGACCTCATACATGCAAAGCAGGCGCACACTGAGCTACACCCATTCAGGAAAGGCTCACTGGGGAGGGGACAGGTGAGGCAAGACCTGCCAAACACATGAAGGGTCATAGCAGCCTTCCAGACCAGAGAACAAGTACAAATGCCCTGGGGCCGAGCACACTGAGCTTAATCTGGCCCAGAAACTGCTAAGAAGTCATCCCTTGAAGCTCTGACAAACTCTCCATGATGGCAGAACACAGCAGAATCCTAAGCCTCACGGAGTGGGGAGGAAAGTCATACACTCATTTTAGCTGAAATATATCTGTCTCTAAAAATCTGAATTTTGCTTAAAAGACTATTCACACACAAAAACAATTAAACATGCAGAAGCAAAGAAAAAGCCCAAGAGGACATTACTCCTTCAATTTTGAGGAGGGCTACAGGCAAGGTACTTGACTCAAGCAATTCTTTTCCTTTATAGAAATGAGCGACTTCGAACTGGGCTTCCATCTACAATCAATGCTAAAATCCATTCCCATCAGCCTTGTCAGCAAACACAAAAAGGAGAACCCTCGTGCTGGGACAGCTCAGCTGGCCAGAGGTGAGAAAAAGGCCAGTGAGCATGAGTCACAGGCATGTTGTGACATTCTGGCAATTCCAGCCTCCACATGCCACGTTCAAGAGGACAGCCAAAGTCAAAGAGAAAGGGAAACGGCTTCTGTCCTGAGAAAAACAGCCCCAAGACCTCTGCAGAAATAACTCTACTAAGATTTGGTTAATGCCCTTAAGAGGGGAGGGTGGTATTACTCAGAGTTACTCAGGGCACAAGATGGTTTTCACCTCATCTAGAGAATCCACTGTGGGGTGGCTAGATGGATAACAGAGGCAGGGTCCTGGAATTGATTCCCAACTTTATATGGACTCTAAACAGTTTCCTCAACTATAAATTAAAGACGATTGGACAAGATAATCACTCAGGTCTCCTTTTTCAGCTCTAAGACTATGTAACAAAATAGGGATGAGAACATTCCCCTCATAGGCTTGTTAGGATTAAATGAGGAAAAACCACAGACAGTGCTTAGCAGAGAGCCTGGCACAGGAAAAGCACACAGTGGTGATAACGATGGCGGTGATGGCGATGGTGGTCGTGAGGTCACCATCAACCAAGCCGACCGCCCTCCTAAGAACATAAATTACCTTCCATATTCCAGAGCATGTAAGCCTTCTAAGTACTTAACACATTTTGAAATTATACATTTATTTGTATCTTTTTGTCTAATGCCTTTCTTCCCAGCCACAGCGTGAGCACAGCAACCACATCTGCACTTGTTCTCCACTGTATACTACTGTCCAGTGTTGGGCACAGAGCGGGTGCTCACATCTTTTTTTTTCATTGAATATAAACTGTGTGTATCTAATATAATCACTAATATCAAATGACTGCTAACTGTATGACAGACTCTACTAAGAGTCTTAGTCTGTACTAAGAGTCTGTATGACAGACTCTACTAAGCACTTTATACGAGTTCACTCATGTCTCTTTTGTACTAACTCTAAGAGGTAAGTACTATTATTATTCCATTTTACAGATCAGGAAACAGGCATAGAGAGGCTCAGTAAACTCCCCAAGTTTACACACAGTGGCAGGATTTGGACTCAAGAAGTCTAGCTTTAGGGCCCACTCTTCCATTATAGAACCCAGATCTCCAAACATTCCTCTGACGCAGGAAAAGTAAGCCCCGCTCCCACAACCGAAACTCAGAAATTGAACATGGGGCCATGGTGATGCCAAGTTCCAGGGATGCCCCTAATCCTCAGCAGCCACGCTGGCACAAGAATGCCCAGGAGGCCTCCCTCTGGCAGTCTTCACACTGAGCCCTCCAACTCCTGCTTTTTACAGGTAGCAACAGGTTGTTATAGCAACTGAAGCAGCACCCGAGTGGGGAGGAGGACTAAAAGGTAATTTTAGCATCACACAGGCAGAGTTCAGAAACCACCACTCGGCTACAAGTGAAAACAGCTAAAAAGCACTTGCTGGCTCTTAGGCATTCTTGAGACTGCTCTCTAGAACGCCTAGTGATGGGTTTGCTGTTTCTTTGTTTGTTTTCCTTTAATTTACATAATACTGTGATATAAATTATGGGTTTATGTAGTGGTAGCAAGGAACAGGTATACCAAAAACAGAGTTTGGGGGGTGGGGTGGGGGGCAAGAAATCACCCCAAACATCATCATAATCATTCTTAATGGAAATGAGAGAATAGAGTATGCATGAGAAGAAATACACTTTGGCAGTGTCTAATTTATTTCAATTATTTTAATTCTCATGTTTCTCACCATATACAGCCCTCTCCTCCAATAGGCAACTGCTTCTGTCATGAAGATCACTGATATTAAACCCAAAAGGAGACCACAGCTTCTGTGGGAACTGTGGGAAGCCCCAAGCCTGTGCTGAGGGAAGAGAACAGAGTGAGAGGCATCAGCGCTCAGAAGTGACCACTGGAAAGTGACCCAGTAAATAGGTCTGCTCTCCCTCTGCCTCAGAGCTCTTTACAACCACCACAAGGCACCGCGGTGTGTTTTCACGAGTGGGAAAGCACAGGCTTCAAGGCAGCTAAAGAAAGGCCTGCTCAGGTGGGCCAGTGGCAGCGAGAACTGGGGGAGGGTTCACTCACAGCATGTTCTGTGTTGGTTCAGTGTCTTAGACAAAATCTTAGTGGGACAAGATTTCTTTTATATTATACATTCCTTAATCTCTGATCCAAAGCCAAAGAGCTCCAATTTCTGCATAAATGTAACTGGTCAAAGTGGTAGAAAATTTTTATAGAACTGGGAGGAAAATCTTTGCCATGGTCCCCCCTTCAAACTACGGCCAAACATCTCTCTGAATGACCCTGACTGAGCAACAGTTTTTTTGGGGTCCCAATTATAGCTATTTCCAAAAAAGAAATGCACTTAGTTGAGAGAGCAAGAAAGAAAGATAGGGGAAGAGGGAGAGGGAGGAAAGGACCCCACTTCATTACACTTTGGCTATCTTTTCCCACCTACAATCCTCTTGAAGTTATTTAATAACAGTAAAATCCAAACCATCTGAACAAGAGGGTGATGTTGGCCAAAACCACCTGCAGGTGGCGCAAGGGACTGCGGCTGAATTGACTCACAATTTGGGAAAAACAGGAAGAAAATCTTGAAAATCCTTGTGCTGTCATTGATTCCAATGAAAACATCTTCCCTGCAGGTGGCCTCTAACACCCTACTGAAGGTCAAACTGGCTGGGGTTTCCTACTGATTTATCACAAGGCAGGGAGAAGGCACTTCATTTTTCACCTTTTATAATTAATAGGATTCCCTTGTGGTCTTTCAATAACACATGAGAACCAGCACAATTTTGGCAACAGTCCCTCTAGGTCAGCCATAACAAATGGTGACCTCTGGGCTGAAGCAGGCCTGCTGGTGTGTTTTGTTTGGTTGGCTGGTTTTTTACCGCACAATGAGTAATATACATTTTAAGTCATTTGTGAACATATTTTTAAAAAAAAGGGACTTTCAAATAAAACTCTGGCTATTTAGTTTCTCTTTAAAAATTCAAAGATCCGGCAGCAGAGGGCCCATTTCTGCACATAGCAAATCTTGACTAAAGCTATGTACCGGCTGCCCTGCTTTAACGAAGCATGGATAGTCCTGTGCCCAGAGGGCCTGGTTTGAAACCCCTGTTCTAGGCTCTGAGTCCTGGACCTCTATAATAAATACAATTCTAGAAACACAAGATAGTCAACTGTGAAAGCATACAGCTATCCAATCACCTAAAGGAGTCATGATTTCTACTTTGGATACTTTATGAACTAGCACTAAATGATTAAATAACAAAATACTGGACTGATGTCTCATGGGGTTGACCATGCAGACAGTCTCACTTCAGCCACTTGTAAAGACCAAATGAGTTAGGCTCTGGGCTCTTCCATACAAGAAGATTTTTCTGAAGAAGGTAGCCTTAGAGTTGCATCTTCCAGACCTTCCACCCTAAAATCCAAGCACAAGGCTTTGTGGAACTCTCACCTTGGCAGCCCCAATCTGCTCCTTTCGAAACTTCTCCAAGGGAGTGATGAGCACTTCGCTGGCATTTTCAATCTGGGGAGAAAAGACAAAGGGAAAACAGAAAGACACAAAAGTAGGATCAGTAAAGAATCAGAGCAGCTCCCCATGAAATGTCTCCCCCAGTCTTAGTATAAAATTTGAGAAAGAGATATTGTGCCTGTGTCAACTGCTCACAATTCTTGGACTAAAGCATGCCAAATCAAAATCGAGTCATCATTTGCAACTGCTCTGTAAGTTGGAAATTATTTCAAAATAAAACATGTAGAAGGAATATCTAGTCATCAGTTTAAAATATGATATTGCTCTCTTACATGACTAATATGGACTTTTTAAAGGTAAAAAAATGAAGAATCCTAAAAATGTAAGCAATCATCTGAAGACAGAAGAAGTTGGTGACTTCCTCTGAAGAAATGCAGAGACTAAGTTTCAAGCTTCAGGTAACATCTTCTTTTAAATGCCTATTCACCCAAGCTGTGTTTAAAGTATATCCACATTGAGTCTAAGTTAAAAACGAACAACAAATATGTGTGGGCTTGTGGCGGCATGAGAAACCGTCCAAGCCTGACCTTGTGTTGCTGGGTTCCAGACATCTTGAGTGTCATGACCACTGCCTGCTCTGCACTTTGTCTCTCAGGGCTCACCCCCTCAGGCCTGCACTCCAGCCACACCGTCCTTTCCATTCAGCAAATACACCAAACTTGTCCCACCTCAAGTTCATTGCATTTGGCTGCTACCCTCTGCCTAGGACACTGTCCCTGAATCCTCATATGGCCAACTTCTTATGCTAATTAAGATTTCAGCATAAAGGTCACCTCCTTTGGGGGCCTTCCCTGACTACCAATGGAATCCAAAGAAGCTTCCTATCACCCCACCAATTGTTTTCTTTAGAACACATATGCCAGATGAAACTTTTTTGTTCACCACTACACAGATCTCTTTATCTTTCTTGTCTACCACTATCCCCAAGACTACAGAAGAGTACAGAAACAAAGGAGCACTCAAATATTTTTGAATGACTAAATGAATGAATGAATGATTTCTTGATCTGCTGCAAATGTGGGACCATGAGCAAAATGTTTAACCTCTCTGAGTTCTAATTTCCTCATCTGCAAAGCAGTGGGCTAGATTGTTCCAATTCTAAGAATCTCTGGTCTTTTCTAAGGCAGTACCATATTTTACCATCTTTCTGAAGTCATTCATTACTCACTCTTTGCTCAACTATTTCATAAATCTCATTGCAACAAAGCATTATTTTTCTAAATCATATGCATGTGCATCGTGACGAAACCGAGTAGATGTCAAAACCTGTAGACAAACACAGCAAAGAATTGACTGGACAGTGTGAGAGATGGAAGAAGGCAGGGACAGATCTCCAAATTTACTTCTTTTTGCCTTTTTCTCAAGTCTGACAGTATTTCTTTCAGAAGGGTTCATTTTAATAGTCAAGTGTTGCAATGCTATTTGACGCATTTGGTTTCTATTGTTATGTGATGCTGCTTCATTGGTTCAATTGTTTAGGTCTTTTCCTCAAATCAACTGTAGATGCCTGAAGCTCACAATGGACAGTGGTTCTCAACCTTAGCTGCATGTTAGAACCACCTGGGGAGCTTTTAAGACTCCCAGTGCCCAGGCCACACTCCAGATCAATAAAATCAGAATCTCTGGACTTAGTTCCAGACATCAACATTTTGTAAGCTTCTTGTTGTTCCAACAAGCATCCAGGTTGAGAAACCAGCCCTAACTGGATGCTAAATATAGATAAGCACAACTTTTGTAGTGCTCAACCAGGAATCAGGACACCCAAGTCCTTGTCCCAGGCCTGTTCCTACTTGCTATCCGCCTTTATAAGTCCCCAGATTTCTTATCTGTCAAATGAAGGACGGAAGATGGTGAGGAATAAGGTCCCACCAGTCTAAGATTCTATGACTACATGATTTCTACTCAGTTCCAAACACTGTGCTTGATGTTGGGGACACAGAAGCACATTCTCTGCCCTTGGGAACTCATGTTTACTGTGGGATGCAGACATGGTCAGTGATTATCAGGACACAATATGGTAAATGCAGAATCAGAGGCATGAACTGGATATTAAGAAAATAGAAAGGATGGCCAAATACCCCCATGGAGTCAGGGAAGGCTTCCCAAAGAAGGTACAGCTTTGCTGAATTGATGATGAAGCTATCACAGGGCAAGGAGGTAAGAAAGGGGCTTGCAAGAGCCAGACACCCAGATGCAGACAGTAGAAACTCGATTCACTGACATTAATAATAAAACTGCCGAGGCAAGCTGAAAAGCATAACCCAGTCATTGTTCCCTTACCACCGGCCATAGCTATCTGCAGGGTATTCATCGTGATTTGCTCACCATACCCCACCCCCATCCCCAAATAATGACTCAGCCAAGAATCAGACTCAGAAGAATCACTTCCCTTTCTCAGACATGAGCACGTGCACAAACACACAAGCTTTCCACTGCCTCCACCCACCACCTCCCCTGCCATCGCCCTCCCCCCAGTTCTGGTTTAAGCACCCAGCAGTCAACAATCTCTCTGCAGGGCAGAAAGAGAGAGGCTTCTGCTGTGTTTGGAATTTTTTTTTAATTCCCACATTCTTTGGTACAACAAGCTTGGGTTTGAATCCAGATTGTGCCACTTATAACTGTGTGATCTTGAGCAAGTTACTTAACCTCTGTTAACCTCAATATTTTCATCTGGAAAATGGGGATAATACAGACACCACCTCACAAAATCATCTTGAGCATTAAAACAGAAAATGGATATAAGTACTTGGCGACATAAGGTCTCAGCAGACTTATGTGTGCATTCAAACTGTCATCTGCTCATATGGGAAGAGAAGAAATATGTTCATGATGGGATCTTCCCAAGGTCTTGGGAGCATATCTACAGCCTAGAGACAAACCATCCAAGAGACAAATCAGTGTGCAGACAACAGAGGATTTTGAATCAGGGTTCATTCCCAATATCTTAGGGATATGGGGGAAGGTATAAAAGAACTTCCTGTGACTGTGAAATCTCTCATCCATTAATGCCAGTCCATATCAGAATAAATCCTAGTACAAAAGATATCACCAAGAACCTGGAGAGCTGGGTTTAATTCTTGAATTTGCAGGGTACCATTTTTTGATGAGCTGCTCATAGTTACCATAATTTACTAAGTACCCATTTATTAGGTGCCTTCTAAATGGCAGGCACTGTGATAGGTGCTTAGGATTAAAATGGAATAAGAAATGACCCCTGACCTCAAAGAGCTCTTGGACAGGTTTAATGGAGGGGGAAGGGGAGGGAAGCAGGGTGCCTTCATTCCCATCTGCCAGTAAAGAATCAGAGGCCCAAAAAAGTTTATCATTCAAAAGACCCACCCTTCAGTTACACTTATGGACCAGAACTTATATTTCTTAAAAGCAAATCTTTAGGACACCACCATTCCGAAACAATCCATTTACAAAAGGCTTCAAACCCTCCAAAGCAGATATGAAGATCCCCATTTCAGAGGTGAGGAAATCACAGTCCAGGAAAGAAGCTTGCTCAAGAGCTCACAGCTACTGAGGTGGCAGAGCCCTGGGTGAACTCAATCCTTCTGACAACAAATCACTTCCTCTCTTGAAGCAACCATACTTTGTGGGACCAAGACTAGCCCACCCTTACTCACCATTCGTATCCGTTCATCTTCAAGATTCCTGAGGACAGTGGCAAACTCCTGCAAAGACCTTGCTGGAAAAGAGAGAGAGGCCATGAGATGGAAGGAGAGCAATGGGTCTTCAGGAGCCTTGCCAGCTATAGCTATTGTGTTATGGATTTAAATCCCTTGGCAAGTGGGCATTTGCAGAACTCTAAAGTCAATTGCTTCCCAAGACTCTTCTTATCTTTTCATCATTAAACATTAAGGATGACCCAGAAGTACAGGTTAATTACACCTGGCATGCTAGCTTGGGAAGGATTTCTTTAAGGAAAAGACCAGCTTATTCCTAAGCTCCTAGACCCCGGGCTGGAAGAGGCAGGGTTCCGCTTAGGAGGCAAAGGATTTCCTGCCCAGGATTCAACCTCCTCAACCTTTGTCGTGGAGCTGCGTCAGAACCCAACCTTTTCTTTGGCACTAGAACTGAACAAACAGTGCTGCTGGCATTGGAAGCCATATCTCTGGCTTCTCCTTGAGTTCCTCCTGAGTCCTCAAGCCACTTAATAATAGCATGCAGCCTGCAGCATGATGATCAAAGGTAGATAGTCTCCTTCACCAAAATTATTTCCAAAGGCAACAGGCATTAAGTGCAATAGCTCTGAGAATACTTGGAACACTTGTGCAAAGTTGTGAGAAGCAGTCACACATCCAGGAGTTACAACAATGATGTGTTTTCACTGCTCTCAGCTGTCTCCTAACTGCCTTTGCTCATCCCCAGGCCTCGGCTCTGCATGGCAACAATAAGGATCAGATGAATTCATTAATTTGATACAACTTCCTCAATTCTTGCTCACTTAATGGAGTCAAACAAGATGCCCAATGTAAGAAGAAGAAGGTGCAATGACTAAAGTTTGGCAAAGAAAGGCAAATGCTCTGAGCTCAGGGTTGGTTACAGAAGACGAGGCAGGTGATGGCGAGGAATAAAGCGGCACAATCATGAAATGGTAACCCACCCTCAGCCTCCTGTTGTGGAAGCAAAACAAAAGGGAGAGGTGGGGACACAGTGAACTGGACACTGAGATCCCCTCTGCTTCTGAAGGTGGCAGCAGCTACATAGCTCAAGTCAACTGCTGCCATGCCAGAATGTGGGACCAGTGGAACAGAGTCCCCAATTTTTCAAAGAAGCTGGAAAACTGGAATTTTATATGAATTCAATTTATATGGTAAGCCAATTAAAAACACAAGAATCAAGCAAAACATGGGTGCATTCTGACCTCAGCCCATGAGCTATCACTTTACAGCCTCTGATCCAATTCTTCCTTCATCGACCTGCGTTTTGCTCTACGTCCTTAGTACTGTGGTTGGGGGAAGAACATTAGAAACCAGCCAGAAGAAGAAAGCTAAAGGAAGCTGGAGAGGACAACCCCACTGCAAAGTCTCAATCTTTCTCCTGCAGGACAGAGAGTGAGGAAGGCAATCACAGAATTCTGAGAAGTCCAGAATATGCTGGGGCCCTCGATCCTCACATAACTCTGACCCTCCACTGCAACTGCAGACATCTCTCTTTACTAACCTCAGATGCTTCTGTTCCCAGGGAAAAGGCTCTGCTAGGACACTGAAAGTTATGGTGAGGAAAGAACTTTTTCTGTCTTATGCAAGGTTATGACTTACCTATACACATTTCATCATCTGTTTCTGCATCTCCTATGCACTGAAATTTAAATTCATTCAAGGAATCTGCAAATTTCCGCTTCGCTGAAGATAAATCTAGCAAGAATAAGAGAGTAAAAAACATGAATTACTGAGATAAACTGGCTTTCATATTTGTTGCACTTTTTCATCCTTCTATTAACATGGCAGCCAGCAGATTTGTTCCTGAGTCCATTTCAAAGCACAAGAAATGTGAATTCAAAACAGTAAATACCTGTTTATCACAGGAAGTGTTTGCTTTAGAAGTTAATATTTTTGTTACATTTACTTTAACAATTCTACTCATATCTATAATTCCTCAAGTCATAAAATGAATCAGGTCACCCCCATCGGACACATGTGGGAATCCCTTAGCAGCCTCAGCCCTGCGTATCTGGTCTGCTGTCCACCCTCCACGCGGTCAGTGTACCTGCTCCCCTGTTTGACTCAACAATACCTTCCCTGTGTCCAACTCCACAACACAAAATGATGTTAGGTAGGGAGGCTGGGAAAAGCTGGAAGAGAGCCTTTGGAACTGCCCCATCCCAAAGACACACAACCACCTGGACTTCCTCCTTCAACTCAAGCGCAGAAGAGGCCGAGTTCTCAGAACCTTCTCCAACTCCCACTGCGAGCACTGTGGCTGGCCAGTCCGACAAAACTCCACCTGAACAAGTTCCCTGGGTTACCACATTCTACCACCACCATGAGAACGAAGCCCTGGCAATGTTTTCGTTTGGGGTAAAAACATACCACACACATGGTATCGATAAAGAAAGCTCTCAGAGGTCAAATTTTAAAAATAAGCTTTCACTTAATACAGCAATAAAAGCCAATGATCCTTCAAAAGCCCTCAGCTTCTGTTAAAGGTATAAAATCAACAACGTACCTTGAAGTGGCCTGACAGACACTGTTACTCAGTACAAATGTTCTTAACTTAATTCTGCGTGCAGCTTTCCTGCAGATTAGGCTAATCATTCAAATTACCCTCATACATGTTTCCCTCATTGAAGGGGAAATGGCATTATGTTCAAATTCCCAGAAGAGGGAAATATGAGGCATAACTGGCAACAGGGCATGGCTTTAATGAGATTATTCTGGGGAAAAGAAAAAAATAAAATAAAAAGGTATTCAGGCTGCTCAGATTAACATTTTCTACTGGAATAAAAGCACCCATGTCCTCAGAGGTTTTCTGTTTTAGTTCCCAGATATCTCCCATGAGGTTAGGGATCATGTTTTTCATCTTTTGGTTTTCTGGGTTTTGGTTTGTCTTTTGTTTTTCCCTCACCACAGATCTGGCAGTGTTTCTCACTCAGTGTGTGTTGAATGAATGTTTGTGTGTGATGCGCTGTATACAAATCCAACCCCAAGTGTTCAGCTCTCCAAACCCAACATTAATTCCAAGCTGTGGCTGCTAATGGAAGAGCCCAGTTCCTGCCGTCCTGCTGTTCTTGGGTACTGGGCTCAGGCTATGTTCAGACACCAGCAGCTCTGGCGCCTGGACTGCCCCCTCCCACCAGCTCTGAGGACATGGGTCCCAGGATAGCTGGGACATGAGCAAGTCTGCTCTGCACCAAAAGAGGAAGGCACTGAAGGGCTACGGAGGAGAATACAGAATCAAGCACCCAGTGGTCCCTGGTCTGTCTCTGGGCAGCCACTTTAACAGAATGGTCCTTGCCCAAAACTCAAAAGATGCTGGTAAGGGGATGAGGCATCTCTCAAAACTGGCCAAGCCAAGTTAAGGATATCCCTCAGAACACAAGCGACTCCCAGGCAAGTCAAGAAAGAAACAGGTACATCTGGAAGGCAGAGCACTGCAGGGAGCAAGAAAAGAGGAGGCCACAGGCAGGAGAAAGAAAGGAGAGAACAACAGTTCGGAGTAGAAGACAGATTCTTATTTTAGCCAGAATGTTTCCCGTGTCAGAACTCACAAAGAAAGGCCCAAGCAAAGAGTAAGAACGGGTTTCTTTCTCTATCCACCCAACTTTCCTCCTGTGCCTCCCCAAAGGGCAAGAAAGACTCAAACTGAACAATCATCTCAACTAAGTGGAAAAAACTAACTTGTAAGCCAGGCTTGGGAAAGCTCCCAGCACAAGCCTGAAAAGCTGTGCTGCCAAGGGCAGCTGCCAATGAGGACAAGAAATGGCTAATAATACACAACGGGGCTTTTGTGGGGCCTTTTCACACAGAAGGATCATCTAACCAGGTCTAAGGTTCATTACCTTATGACCAGAAGGTAACCTGATTTCATTGTCCAGTGGCACGTAGCATACCCTGCCAAGGCATAAACTTGACACAATGGGGGCCCCATAAAGATGATAAAGAGGACAATCCTCCTGTTGGAAGACCAGGTAATGAGTGCTGGTATGGAGTCAATACTGGGCTGGAGGCCAGTATTGCCAGTGAGGACAGCTGGGTAGAGTGAGAATCCCAATTACTGGAACCTGAAAAGGCAGACACCATGGGCTTGAATGGTCCATGCTTACAGAGAAATCTTTCAGGAAAGGTACAGTAGACACCTGTTGTTTCACTTGCTCAGAATCCATTCCCCAGTCTGTAGAAACAACTTTCAAGCTTGCTTTAGAGAACTTCCTTTCCTCACTAGCATTCCATGGGGTTCTGATTATAAGCTAATCAACCCCAACCCCTTGTCCTCACCCAACCCCCCAATGGCTCCTGGGTTCACGTTTCAGCTCTACCACTGACCAGATACGCAACTAGCCCTGGGTTCATTGTAAAGTCTCAGTTATCTCATCTGACAGAAGTTGTCAGTCCTACCTAACCCACAGGGCTATCAGGAGACTCCAGTGAGACACACTTTCTGGATAAGCACTGCGTACTTTTAGGTAAGTTCAGTTCTAGGCAAGCCTCAACTATTCTTTCCTAATATACAAATCCACCAATAACAGGACCCAAGGAAGGTAAGCATGACTACCTGTGTTTATAACTCAGGGAAGTTAAATAACTGGCATAAGGGCACATGGCCACTAAGGAAGAGAAATGTGACTTGGTCCCAGGTCTTCTGAACTGAAATCCTTGTAGCATATGGGAATGCCATGCTGCCTCACACCACTTACGTGATTTGGGAGGACCGAGAGGACATCACAATGAGAACAGCCAAAGGCCACTGCTTCTTGCCTATTTCCTCCAAAGAGGATCAGTGCTATCATACATAGATTAGCACCTCGGATATGCAGCTCCCAAAAGCTTTATTTCTGGACCTTTCACTCTGATGCACACAGGAATCTAACATGCACATTCCAGTAAGAGGAGAAGGGAAGGAGGAGAGGCTGGTACTGGTGCTGAGTGCATGCCAAGCTTCGTGGCACCCTTCTCATATAACCCCACTGTTTCATGTTCAGGCAGTACAAGATACAGCAAGGAGCCAAGCAGAGTCAATAATATTTACTTTGCAGAAACATCTGTTGCTAGAAAGGCAGAATGTTGGCCAGAGCAGAGTGGAGTCCTAACTGCCAGCATCTAGGGAGGACAAGTTCTCCTTTACAGAGCCGGTAAGTTCCGAAGAGAAGTCCAATGGGTAAGAGATATGGAAGCAGCTAGAAGTCTGGGCCTCGAAGGACTGCTTCCAAAGCTGTCTGCTTTCTTGGGGACCCAAGGAAAGTACCTTTCTCTCCCTGGAGACGCCAAACTCTCCTTCACAGGTATTAATCTGTACAGGGTTTAAGAAAATTTAAGCCAAGTATGATCTTTCTTTTGCTAAAACAGGTTTACCAAATGTTTATAAAATTAGAATCTAGCTTAATTTTACCAAGTTTTACCAGTAATACCACAATCAAACCATTTCCTTTTTCTCCTTGGCTAAGACTTAATATATTTATACAGACACACACATGTGTGTGTACAGATTCGAGGTAACCGTACAATCACATTTATTTTCAGCGCGCCTATTGCCTTGCTGTGTCCTCCCAGGTTACCAAAGTTATATTTAGCTACCTTTAAAAATATCTGCTACTTGATCACATTTTTCTCTCTGGACTTAGAAACATTACAATTAATAAAGACTAATTGTGGAGGTAAGTGCTTGCAGAGAGATTGGCCTACTGGCTGCTTAAAGCACAAGAATACCAAAGTCCCCTGACCGTGCTGACTGCACCTTTTTTCTGAACTACAATTACACTTAGGCCCTGTGCCTCATCTCCTTGTACTTGGAATGATCCTGGAACTATTCATGAGAGGTTTCATGTCATGATGTACTCTGACAGGCCTGGACACAGGGATCCTCAAAAACCTGCTGAGCTGAACCGATGGGGCAGAGCAACACAAGTTGGCTTTACACGTGAAGTGTCTGAGATCCCCAGAGCAGAGGAACCATGATCTCAAGATGGACATCAGCCCCGGAGAGACTATGGGTTGATCCCACAGGCCCCATTCCCTTGGTCAACTCAAAATACTCAAAGCCGAACTCTCTCTCCCCTCCCAAAAGAGACAAGGGCCTCTTCCTGTGTCCCTAGTTCAGTGAAGGCCACCACCACTCATCTTGCTGCACAAGCCAGACACCTAGATGTCATCGTGTCACCCCTGACAGCTCAGTCTCCTTCATGCTCCATGTCCAATCCTAAGTCCGCCCATTTTACCGCCTAAGCATCTCTCAATCCTGTTCATTCTTCCCCATCGCTATCACCAACCTCTAAATCAATTACCCTCACTTGCTTGGATAACTGCAACTGCCTGCCATCTGGTCTCCCCACATCCACTTTTGACCCTCCAGTGAGTTCATACCCCAGTCATGTCATCCCCAGCAGTAAATCCTGCGATGGCTTCCCAGCACTCTGAGGATAAAGACCATAGTCCTTCCCAAGGCCTGAGAGGCCATCTACCTTCACCACCCTCGTCTCTGGGCTCCAGCCACCCAGCCTCTGTCAGTTCCTGCAGTAGGTGCCCTATGCCCATCTGCCACTTTATGCTATTCCCTCTACAGGGAACATCCTTCCCTTACTTTTCTAACTCGTGAACTCTTAGTCTGCCTGTAGACCTCAGCTCAGACGTTCCTTTCTCAGGGAAACCTTCCCTGATGTCTATGACCAAGCCAAATCCTACTCTATTTTTCACTGCCTAAGTACTATGTACCTCTTCTTAGCAATTTTATATTTTTTCAGGTAATTCTTCAATTCATGTCTCTCCAACTATTAAGTTCTATAAGGGTGAGGAACATGTCCCTTCATGCTCACCACTGTATCCCCAGAGCCCAGCAAACAGCCTGGCTGGGAGTAGGGGGTGCAGAAGGTACAAAAGGAGAGGCATTGGGCACTCCACTGGTTCCTTAACCCTCATCAAAGGTGAACTTCCAAACCACCCCTGACAAGTGAGAAAAAGCAGACTAAGTAAGGAGAATCTCCAACTTTACCTAAGTTCTGGCTGGAGCTTGGTATATGTAGGAATGTGTTTACTGTTAACAGGAAACTACCTCCCCTAATGTTGTCTTTTGAGGATGATTCCTGCAGAGCTGGAGAGCTGGGTACTAGCAAAAGCATAAAGAAAATCTCTGCACCAAGGGAACTAGAGAAATGAGCTACAACAAGCAAACTGTCCTCTTTCTGCCCTGGTACATCCACAAACTCGGAATCAAAACAGGTTAAGGAAGAGTTTCCAGAGAACTTCCTTGTCTCTCTCCCCATGTCTGGACAAACTGAGAGCATATCCTATCAGAAACTGTTTGGGAGAGGCATTTCCCCAAGTCTGTTTAGCATTTTAACCTAGTTCAATGTGCTTTACTATAAGGAAAACAAATGATGTCCCCTTGTTAAATGCAATTCTACAGCCTGAATCCCTACATTATGCTAGCAAACAGAAATAAACCATGTTCAAATCTTACAACTGAATAAAATTCCCCATAGCATTCTAGTTTCTGTGTCATGCACTCTCACCTGTGGCCACTAGGTGGCAATCGACTGTATCAGAGAAGGTATGCTAAGACAATGACAAAAAATGACAATGATAAGAAATGACAAGGCCAGCCTTAAATGCATTGCTGGGGAGGACCTCACAGAGCCACAGACCTGGCCCTGTTGATGAAGCTGCACCACCTGAGAAGGGAAATATCCAATAGGCATTTAACCAGCAATCAAGGGAGGGGCCCTGGCCTCCATATGTGAAGAACAGCTCTAAAATTTCCAGGGGGCCTGTGTTCATCTTTTCATTCAAGTCTGACACACAGAAGGGAAGGGCTGGCGGGATGAAGTCACCACCAACATGTCTCTCACATTCTTTAAAATCTGGCTGAAGCAGACTTGGAAAACCTCTCATCTCACCAAACGGATGATTTGCCCACCAACCAAATCAACCACGGCATATTAGGTAACATGCATTCTGATGATAAATCAGCATGCTTTTCCTAAGGCCTTTTCCCTAAAACTTTATATCCTAAATGAGGCCATAGCCAGCACTGACTCTGGAGAATTTGTTTTTCCCACCACAGCAGTAAGGCTAATGAAATTTTTAGAGTTGATTTTAAAAACGAAATCAAGTAGAACAAAGAAAAGTGTGTCTCCCTTTTCCAGATGAGGCTTCTAATTCCATTTAGATGGAACCACCTTCAAGAATAACACGGGAGACTCAAGCCCACTTTAATGTACAGCAAAATAACCAGGAATACATTAAACATTAATTTATTGAGTACTTACTATATAACAAGTACTGTACTAAGTACTTTAAATCATTTCATCCTGTTGAGTAGGTATTATCCCCATTTTGCAGATGGGGAAGGGTTAAATAACAAGCCCAAAGTCACATAGCTAATAAG
Organism: Cabassous unicinctus; assembly: GCA_029593785.1. Lineage (NCBI taxonomy): Eukaryota > Metazoa > Chordata > Mammalia > Cingulata > Chlamyphoridae > Cabassous > Cabassous unicinctus. Next base: position 2,958 of record JAQZBX010045394.1, on the reverse strand, counting down.
TGGTAGTGTTAGGATCCTGGCTCTCTGACAACCAAACTCTTAACTATTACACCATATTACCTAAGTTACTTAAATATTTAAGGATCTGGCATCAAGGTACTCAAAGAATTTTTTTTTAAAAATGGTATGTATACATTTCCTATCCTTAAGGGGCATACAAATTAGAAGGGTATAATCTGTGTAGTATACAAAACTATAAACCAAAGGAAGAACATGCTTAGGCAATCAAAGAGTAGGGGAAAAAAGCCTCCAGAAATGCAAAGTGGTATATTACTCCAGCTGGGGCCATTGGAGGGGGCTTCCCAGAGAAAAAGAATAGGGAGTGGTATTTGAACTGGGCCTTAAAAATTCAGTAACATTTAGACACATAGAAATGGGAGGTGATGCAGGGCAGAGGAGACAGGCAAGGAAAGGTATCCTAGGCAGTGGGAACAGGGAGTAAAGAAAGAGATGCAAAAGGGGAGGACCTACACAGAAACAGCAGGAGGTTCAGCTGGATGCAGAGGAAGCGGATGTGGCTCAAGCAAGTGGGCTCCTGTCTACCATATGGGAGGTCCCGGGTTCGATTCCCAGGGCCTCCTGGTTAAGGCAAGCTGGCCCACACAGAGAGCTGGCCCACGCAGAGAGCTGGCGCAACAAAAAGATACAAAGAGGAAAGACAATGAGAGACACAACAAACTAGGGAGCTAAGGTGGCTCAAGTGATTGAGTGCCTCTCTCCCATATCGGAGGTCCCAGGATCGGTTCCTGATGCCTCCTAAAGAGGAGACAAAAGAAGACAAGCAGACACAGAGGGCACACAGCAAATGGACACAGAGAGCAGATAGCAAGCACAAAACAACAAGGGTGGGGGGAATAAATAATAAATAAAACCTTAAAAAAAAAATTGGGAAGAGAGGTTAGAATCAAACCATGGAAGGACTTAATGTCAAGCTAACGAATCTGGACTTCCTCCCTAAAAAAACGGGAAACAGTTTTTTTTGTTTCCTTTGTTTGTTTGTCTGTTTTACAGAGAAAGGAGTGACAACATAAACTTAAATATTGGTTAAGCCTTTTATTAAGAAGCTGGTCCCAAACTTTGTTTGGGGACACCTACTCCCTGCTCTGACTCCTCTATCACACTTCGCTGTGTGAAGAGGCATTCACAGTGCAGGAGTTTTCCCCTGTGGATAACCAGATTCCAGACAACACGTCTCAACCTGGACATCTGTACACAGACCACTGGTTGGCCAGGAGATTAAGGAAATGGTGAGAATGGCTCAAATAAACCCCTACTAACAACTCCAAGTTCAGGTTCTATTATGAATGATCAGTAGTATCTTTGTTAAATGTAAGTAATTATATACAAATAATGTATGCAAGTACGTTATTTGTATTTCCAAAGTGCTTTGTTAGCTTTTTCTCAAGAACATTGAGAGTTTAAGGGATAGCATTTGACCTTTTACAGATGAAGAAATTGAGGACTAGCTTAATGGCAGTGCATGTCACATAATAGGTGCTTAATAAACATTTGCTGAGTCAATGACCATTATGTTAAGTGATTTAGTCAGCATCAGATCTACGACAAAAACTCAACCCCTTCAGAGCCCATCCCCAAACCTAAATCACTCAGCCCTGATACAAAGCAGAACAGGGACATAGAGAATTGAGGTATTTAGAACTATATTCACATTATAAGACAGCAGACAGTCAGCACAGGAAAAATTCCCTCAAGGAAAAACAGTGGTGATCTGCTTAGTTAAAACAAAGAAGACCATTAGAGAGGAACTAATCAAATAAGGGAGCAAAAAAGAGAGGGTATTTCCAGTCGGACTGCTCAAACAGAGTGAGTCAAGGGCAATTAAGAGGAATAATATGTGCATGGATTCAGCAAACAGGGGTTCAGAGGCTGGATCTGTGTCTTTGGGCAAATCACTCAACCTTCCCAAGCATCTATGTAACTACAAGGATGATACCTACCTCACAGGATTGTCATAGGAATTAAAAATGAAAAAATGGTTATAGAAGACGGGGTACAAAGTAGCCCTTAAATGCTGGTTTCCATTGCTTCCTGCAAGCATGAGTGGTAGTTTACTTGAAGGATGGAGAGAAGAGACTCAACCAAAGGAGACTCTTCATTAGCATAAGAATTAAGGAAGTTTTGCCTCATTGACTCATCCAACTAATCAAATAACCCCAATTTCGTTAACTACTAAAAACACATTTCAAGTCTTTAAGGGTTTTTACCAGATACTTAGAAAACTCTAATGCATATACAAATTTAAAATTTCTTTTCACCTCTGGCGGATGAAAGGAAATGCAAAAACCCTGGACTAAATAACACTTTATTTTTTTACTGAACTAATCCAAAGAAGTTTACAAGTCAAGTGGTGACTTTTAAATGCACTGGGGGTGAATGGTATAATCATATCTACTGGGGATTTGACTGGGGAGGCAGGCCAGCCCCTGGTGAAACAGATAAAAGACTGAGAGTGCTAACATGCCATCCAAGAGAAATGGGATTTACAGGGTTCTCAGACCTGAACTGCTGGGCTTCCTGAACAGTCAGTGCTTGTGCTTCAAGCCTGAGATAGATAAGTTTTAGAGGGCAGGTGGCGTGGGGGTTGAGGGGGCACATGAAGAGGAGACTACAAAGGACAAGTCAGGGGAAAGGTCCGCTGGGGGATGGGAAGCCAAAAAGGGCCAGTTTGGGGGTGGAGGGTGGGGTCGTGGCTTCAGCCTCAAGACTTAGCTTGTGCTTCTGGAATGCCCTTCCCTCTAGCATAATGCTTCTCAAACCTTAAGGTGCACACCAATCACCTGTGGCTCTTGTCAAAATGCAGATTCTGATTCATTAGGCCTGGGAGCCTGAGATTCTGCATGTCTAACAAGCTCCCAGGTGATGCCCACGTTGATGGCCCAGGTATCATAGTCTATGAGGCAAGGGTGTGGAACCCCACCCAAGACCTGAGAACAAAGA
>JAQZBX010045393.1:0-21078 GCA_029593785.1 Cabassous unicinctus | reverse complement strand
AAAACCCGAGTATCACAGGAAGTAGGAGAATTCTCAAAACTCCGTGGCTTTTCTGGGAGATTCAGAGATGGCATTTGGTAGCAACTTTCACAATGATTTTTAACCATTGAACTTCATGCTAGGAAAATGATCTAATACATGCTCTAGTTTTTGTGATGACTAAAATTAGTAGCTCTGGAATGCTCAAGACCCCAACTACTAGGCAGAGAAGTTAATAAAATATTCATTGTGAAGAGCCCAGCTAATGAATATATTGGTTGCAGCAGTCTTCATTTGGCTGTAAAATTATACATCTGTATTGTCTGTGTACAAATATGTGTGGATATACAGATGCACAAATATGCAGATAAATGAAGGTTTAAAATTAAAAATAGATGAAACTGCTTCCTGAATACTTCCAATGACTCTCAAAATAAAAATAAAATAAAATATTGGGGATATTTGCATGTGAGTTGGGACACCTCAGCTAACAATTACTCACACAGTTGACCTTGTTTTCTATTGAGGGCTCTGAGAAGCCACATTGTTAAACATATCGGGTCAACCCATGGTTCACATTAACATCATTTTTCTTTCCATGGAGATGAAAAGGTCTTTAGCCAGATTGTTTTCTTTTTGCTCCACACAGAGGGGGTGGGGGTGGAGGTGGGGTAGCATGATTTTTGCATGACTATGGGCCTATTCCATAAATAAGCAGATTCAGTCTTTTGTTTTAAATGTAATCAGCAAGATTACATTTGCATTGCTTGTAAGTGAATCACATAAGTGAAATTACATTGCCTGCATCTCATTTGGTATCATAAAATGTTATGGGATGCAGACTGTTTTTCTCCAACTAAAATAGCCTGTGTTAGTATTAGGGCGCCTTCTTTCATTTTCCTTTGTGACCAAATTTGTTGCCTTCTTCAGAACTAAGGCCCGTATTTCCACTTATATTGGTTGCTAGAGAAATACCCACTCCTGTCTTGTAGATTGAACTAAGCTATTGGTTCAGTAGGGGGTAAATGGGAGTTTTGAGACTATCTCATGTCGTGTAGCAAGTGATTGCTAATCACTTTCTATTGTTAGTGACAACTTCTGCTTACTAAGAGTAAATGGCAGTCATGTTGGTTGGAAAGTATAAAGCAGTTTGCGGCTTTTTAGTCAGTTGGCTACAGAAAATGTTTTACATAATTGAAAAAAAAACAAACTTGTTAGTCACCATTTTTTTAGTGTTCAGTATGAACTGCATTTCTTAATTGGCTTCTTAAAAGGTATCCTTAAGGCAGATAACTCAAAAGTCATATTGAGATTTCCCCCTACTTATTTCCTTGAAAATAAATGATTTAACACAACAATAATAATTGCTGACTTCAAAAGCCAGTAATTTTGGTGATAAATGAGAATGCCATATCTCTCCCTCCACTGAAGCTTTCTTAATTGATCAATACCTAAGGAAAGGTACAGCTTCTTAGATGACCTATAACACGGTGTGGTTATCCACAAAACCTCTGTTTATTAACTACAGTATTGATAAAACCCCTTAAGGCAGCAGGCAGCTTTACTGCTAATTATGTCCTTTGCTTTAAATGTGAAGACTGCTTCAAAAAGAAAAACCAGACCAGTTATAGTGATACACCAACCAAGTTTAGGTGCTTGGTAATGGATGGTGAACTTTAGTTATTTGGAGAGTGCTAAATTAAACATGCTTCACATGGAATAAACAGTAGAGAGAAATGGGAAAATTTTAATGTAACAAATAGGAAATTAAAATATGAGAGTGTAGAATATTTTTTCTGTCAAAAGGGAAGACTTAGGGATAATAAACTAAAAAGAAAAACTAACATTCTAAAATACCTTACAAGTTTTTTCACTAAAACTTTGAAGGAGACTTGCAATCTTTTGTTTTTATATCTTTAAAAAATGTATTTAGGAAAAATATTTCATAAGGCAGGGGAAGACTGTAGCTTTAATTAGTAAACTTCTTATTGAAACATACATTAAGAAAGTGGACAAATTATACAAATTCAACTCAAAGTTTTACAAAGTGAACCTATGTGTGTGACCAATATTAAGTGTAGATTACAAGATCATTCGTTTGTTTTAGTCTGTAAAATAATATTCTAAAGGCATGAGAATTTAAATATTACTGTGATCAACAATAATTTTAAAATTTGGAGTCCTTTGTTACTATTTTTAGGTGGTTTACAAAGAAGATAACTGTATACATTGGAATCCTGGTGCCTTCTTGTAGGTTCCCGGAAGCTGGCTGTTGCATGTTTAGAGTTGCAGATGTGACTACTGTGACTTTTATTTAAACTGGTCTTCAAGGCACACTCTTCATTTTTAGTCCCTTAAGATTTCCAGAAAACTCCTTTCTGTGATTTGAAAAATTCTCTGGATAATATTTCCAGATTGATGACCTTCTTGAGTTAAAACAATTTTTTTTCAATCTAGCTTTAAAGATATCTTTATTTTCTATTTCATTCATCACCATTTTCGCATTGAAAAAATTAACCATGCTTATCCTACTTCAAATGAGCAGCTGCGCTTTGAAACAAGATCCTTCTTTTGGCTATAATTGTCCCAATGAGGAGGACCAGGTTTGCTGACTATTTGAAAAGAACTGGCTGTGACTGTAAAGCATTTTTATGCTTTAGAGTTTTTCCTTTTCAAAGTTTGGTGTGTTCCCAAGTCAGGAAAAAAAAGGAAGGGAAGAAGAGAGGAAGGAAAAAAGGAAAAGAAAGAAGGGGAGAGAAAGAAAGAAAGAAACAAAAGAAAGAGAGAGCAAGGGGCTGGGGGGGTGGGGGTGGGGCAAAACAGTTTACAAGTATCTAGAAGCAAGGCAACCCTTAACCTTGAAATAGCTGAACTATACCTCTAGAAGGCAGAGACAGAGGATGGCTCCAAAAGTCCAGCCTAAGAAGGACTATTGGACTTGAAGTATGAGTATAAAATACTGGGCTAGATTTTTCTTTTCTTTTCAATAAATTTACTAGAAAAAAATATAGATAGGTAAATTCTGTTGGGTGTTGTTATCACCTATTCCTGTTGTCAAAAAGACCAACATTTTTGAGAATAGTTATGGAACCATCTCTTTGAGGGTTTCCTTTGGAACTAGTTCATGAGTTCTCCATATTTTTCAGCCACAGAAATAATCTTCCCTCATACTCATTCACTTTCCTAGTGAGATCTTTACAGTTATACTTCAACATGCCCAAAGAATAAAATTCATTCACGAGTTCTCACATTTTGACTTTCTGAGTTTGGTAACAGGTCTCTTTTGACCCCACAGCCCAAATGTTTTCTTCAGTTAGACCCTTCATCTTTATTCTCATGAAGAATTCTCATGTACTTATTACTACAGCAACTTTCTACTTGTCTACAAAATTATTGGGCTAACTACCAGAAGTTTATCCTATATAAATGGAAAATATGGTCTGTGAGCTTGGAGACTGAAAATAATTGCACATTCTCTCACTAAGAATGCTGTTTAGAAATATTTACTGATTGACTACTTAGCAAGTAGCTATCCAATTAAAAATTTAAAAAGGAAACTAAAAATCGTAATAGATTATCTGGCAATATGTGTGTTAAATCTCAAAATAACTAGGGTAGAACATTTCCAAATGAACATGGATCATAGCTCTATTTATTATACTATTGAGTAAACTAATAATTTGTCTTGCATCATAGTTGTTTTGGGGCTATCAGCAGTCATGAATAAATGAAAATATCCATAAATTTCCAAACGTTTATTTGAATTCTTATATTTTGTATTATGCAAACTATTATTATTATTATTATTATTATTGCCACTAACAAAAAGTTTGAATTGATACCTCTAGTTAAGATAGAAATGTTCTAAAACTTATTTTAACTTTGTAAATAGAAGGGTGAATAGAACTCTGTCTCAGAGTTTTGATATGTATTTGCTCTTTTGGTATAAGTCATTCTTTAATTCATTTACTCATTCAAATATTTATTGAATTCCTGCTACGTGCCAGGCAAACAAACTGGCTGAGCTGAGACTGTTTAACAAATCAAAATGATAATCTCATAAATTCATTGTACGGGAAAATTGTTCAATGTAATGCAGACTGATGATTTTTATCAGCCTTGGTATAAAATTTGCCATATCCTAGAGTATAAAATGAACCCTTATTATCTTGATTATTTTTCCATTCAGATGGCTCTTTCCTCATCTTATTGTCTCAACTTGGTTAAACACTGCTTTTGGGGGAACTCCTTCTCCCCTTCAAGGCACGTTAGATCTTCTGGCCTGTAGGGCATACAGCCCAAGTCAGAGCAAGGAAACCAGCTTAACAGAGGCAAGTCAAACAGGTCAAGGGAAAATCCATAGAAAATATAATAATAATAGTGTCTACCATTTATTATTTACTGTATACCAAGCTAAGTGCTGTAGTACATTATCTTATTTAATTCTCATCATAACCCTAGGAAGTAGGTGGTATTATTCCCATTTTGGGGATAAGAAAAAGAAGGCTGAAAGAGGTCATCTCTTAACTCAGAGTTCCACAGGTGCTAAGTGAAACAAGTGTGCCTGAATCTGTGGGTCATGCTCGTTTGTCAAGAAGGCAGCCATAGAATCATGGATTAAAGGATTTGGATTTTGACTGCTTTCTTTTCTTTTCTTTCCAAAACAATGCTCATGATAAAACCACATGGAACTGAAGTCACGAAGAAGTATGAAGTAAATACAATTCAGACCCACAAGCATATTTTTGGAATATTTCCACTGGTTGAAGCTTTGTAGAGAAGCATGACCTAGGATGACTTTTTCACTCAGGTAGAAAGACAAATGTAAACAGGGAATCATTATTAGAAAATTGAGGGTGACATGGAGATAAGTATATTGGACTGAGAATCAAATGATGTCAACCTCAGTTCCCTCATCTGGAAAATGGGACTAATGCTGGGTAGAGCAGATAGTCTCTAAGGATCTTTGCAGTTCAAACATTCTAAGATTTTAGGCAGAAGTTATTCAGAATTCTTCCTATTAGTTCTTGGACTTACCACTCAAAGGTCCCAGGGATTGTATGATAGTACAGAAAAGAGTTCTAAATAAAATATCATATTCACTAATCAAGGAATTCCATAGGAAGCATTCAGCTGAACACCCAAAACTGAGCATGAAAATTTAAGAAGGAGAAGATTTTCTGGATCTTGAGGTACATTTGGGGGAAGTACTAAATAAAGATATAGGGACTGGGACCTTTACTATCTGAAATGAAGAACTCAAGATTCCAAGGAAGAACATCCAGGGTTTCTTTCTTTCAATGAGTCACAGATATTTTCATCTAAAAACCATAAGAACAGTGACCTGAGGGACTTTAGGTCTGGGAGCCTCTAGTTTCAGCATTTCTGCTGAAAATCTGAGTCAGTATATCTTTTGATATCACTAAAGCAAGAGCATAACAGTATTGAGGTTTGGGGTGATTGGGCTCCCAAGTGGCATGAGTCATGGCTGAGGACAGGTCAGAGGACTTGGACTGAGGTAATTTCTGTGGAAAAGAAGAAGAAAAGTCCAACATGAAAAAAAAAATTGCAGTGAAGCGAGATAATTTTAACCTCTGGGGAGAGTTAAAGAGATGATGGCAATTCTGCTGTCATGTGCAAAGGCACCCAGGAAATGGCAAAGGAGTTGGGATGCCCATAGCAGAATGCTATGGAGTCCCAGAAATTGCCTGCATTTGGGTTGGTGTGAGCTGCAGGTCTTGAAAGGACAAGAGGTCGCCACATAGGCTCCTAACCGTGTGGGAACTGTGTATCGTGATGGCAGTGAACTAGCTTCAGAGGGGCCAGCACTTGGTGTAAGGCCTAGCACAGGCAATGAGGGGATCTTCGAACCAAGAGAACGTATGATAGTACGCGGCAGACATGTAACAGATATGTGTGAGTTTAGGGTCAGAAATTTAAAATAAGAGCTTAGCCTTAAAAAACAGAGCAAGAGAAAATTGATCTCAGTCTTTGAAATTGTGGTAAGATATAAAGACTAAATAACAGGAATGAGATGGAAGACATTTAACTAGGACTGAGGTAAAAGGCAAAGCAAGGGAGCTATCAAGGTTGACTTGCCTCCAAGCTGATTGAGGCATGAATTAGGATTTTCTGGAATAAAGTCTATGGTCAAGGCTGGGCAGGGTTGGTTCAGGAGCCTGACAGAGTGATGTGCATGAAGCTGCCACAGTTCTGAGTAGGAGACTGACAAGGGATAGGGAACCTGGCTCTACAGTTGTTGGGAAATTTACAAATCACCCAGGAGGACTCTAAATTGGACAAGCTGCTCCAGGACAAAGCAAAAAGTCTAAGAAGAGTATGCTTTTTTCTCCCCAGCCCTTAGTTTGCTTCATAAAATTAAAAAAGAGAAGCGGTGATCCTCAATTTCTTAATCCCTAGATGTTGGATTTTATGTTTATGATTATGCACACTCATAAATTGTTGGCACAGTCTGCCTGACAACTTCATTCTTCTTGACCTGTAGGATTTTGCTGTTGTTAATAATACTGAAATTGTTACAATGTATTGCACACCTGCCATTTGCCAGAGGTGGTGCTTGGACTTGTGGATATAGTATTTAATACTCAAAGAATCCTTTGAAGTGGTATTATCCCTCCATCATGGGCCGAATCAGAATTCAAGCCCAGCTCTTCTTACCACAAAACCCATTCTTTTCCATTAGGCCATCCTTACTTTGATTAAAATATTTTTTTTCATGCCTCTCAATCTTGTTTTAGAAGGAGCCAAAATATTTTCAAAACTTCAACTACTGTGACTAGAAATTTACAAAGGCTATCTTGTCTTTACGTAACCTTTAATTGCTTAAGACAGAGTCCATGCTTTTTTAACAGTGGGAAATGTGAATGTAACGTAAAAGTTGTTTCTTAAGACCACTACACCTAAATTGAACAGCGTAGCACTGAATTTTGCCTCTAAAATGAGGGGTATGCATGGAAGTGAAGGTATGGAGTGAGCCTTGGAAATTGTGTTTCCTTGAACTTCATTGTTACATTTCATGACTCTAAGCAAGACCTACATTGTTTTTTATCTGAACAACTCTTTCCCTTTTGCGTCTCCTTTTTTTTTCTGAAAGAAAAAGTGGTAAACATGGTACTTTAGTTAAAAAGTAGTTTTTATGGTGCATTTGGCAGTAAGTGATGTTGTGTGGTGATGGATCAGTGATTGCTGGAAGTAAACTGGATGGGGGAGAGGAGATAAGGAGGTGGTACTACTCAGAGCTGTGCTCTGCTTTCATTGGAACACTTGTTGCAAAGAAGGGAGGTGTTTTCCTGCTGTCCCTCTGGGTGGCCAGGGTCATTGGCAACAGTATTTTATTTATCTTAGAGGAGTAGCTGTAATTGTTGACCAGAACTCTTGGCATTTGGGGTTCACACTTCACCGGACTTATGGTCTGTTGGCATTTGAAGTGCAAGGGCCCAAGGTGTTTCTCACCTACCACGAGAAGTTATGTAGCTAGTTTCCCAAACGGCCCAGTTCATGACCACAGGCAGGCCTCATTTTTAGGGTTGTGCACCTAGAAATCATGTCTGGTCTTGACAGCGTAAGAGCCTTTTGGGGGAGTTCAGTGAAGGGAAATGGTTAAGAAAATCATGACAAAGCCAACCCATGTAATATCCTGCAGCTGGTGAAAACCTTTATAGAGTCTGCAGTATCATTGAAAATACTCACATTAAAATGGTTTAAGAGGAGGAAAAAAGAAAATAATTTTGAACACAGAGTGATTCCAAGTATGTCTTAAAAATGCATAGGAGAAAGACAAAAGCAAAAGACACCCAGAATGGTACTAGTAGCTGAGTTATGGATTCATCTTTCTTTACTTTTTTATGTACATATTCTTAATTTTACTAAATTTAATTATCACTAATATTAGTAAGCATGTATTTTATAATAGAGGGGGAAAAGGTATTTTTGCAGTAAAAAAATAATTTCTTATATTTTGGGGAAATTCCTTTTTGTGGAGCTGTAAAATTTGCTTGTCCCTTGTGATTCTTGTTCTTCAGGTGAGGGCTATATGACTGAATTAACACATTATGTTGTGTAAAATAACACCTATTTGACTCAAGTACTGAGGTAATATAGAAGACTTTACAGTTTTTTTTTTTTCATATAATAAATAAACTTTATTTATCTGTTCTTCCAAGATGATAATGCTAACAGCCACAGGTCTGCATACAATACAGTTTTGTATTGGCTATTTACAATTTACAGTAGTATTTTTTCCTCTGAAAAATATAAGTACAAAAGCTAAGTAAACAATAAAGTACTGCCATTTGAAGTTATCAGATGTTATCATAGCTTAAAGAATTAGTCTTTAGCAAATATTCAACAGATCATTCTGGATAAAATAGGACTTTGACAGTTTTAACAGTACCAGGTGAATAGTAATTTTTAAGAGATGGAGTTGACTTATAAGTTACAAAATAGCATATTCTTTCCCTGTAAGGATTCAGGGTGTTTTATTATCTCTATATAAAAGAACTATATTTGTATCACTTCATCAAGAAGAGTATTAAGCTTTTGTGAACCTAGTGAAATTAGAGCAATCCTGAGAAACTTTGCAGAAATAGAAATAACAAAACAATAATAATTATAACTATTGGCCCTTTACACTGTGCGTAGTGTATTCTCATTATTTCCTTACAAGCAACATCCCTGTTTTAGTTTCACTGCTAAAAGAAATACCATACAATGGGTTCGCTTAAAAACAGGAATTTATTGGCTCACGGCTTCAGAGGTTAGGAGGCTTGCTTTCTCCTGGGTCTGTGTCTTCTGGCTGGCTGGCAGTCTTTGGGGTTCTTTGGCTTTTCCATCACATGGCAATACATATGGCAGCATCTTCTTTTTCTCTTCTGGTTCTGTTGACTTCCAGCTTCTAGCTGCTCCTCATAGCTTCTGTCTCCATCTGACTTTCACTCTGCTTCTAAAGGACTCCCATAATCAGGTCATCTGGATTAAAACCCAGCCTGATTTATTTGGGCCACACTTTAACTGAAGTAATATCTTCAGGGGATCCTCTTTACAAATGGGCTCACACCCCACAGGACCAGGGCTAGGAACCTGAATATGCCTTTTGTGGGGCACATGATTCAATTCCCAACAATCCCTATGAGGTAAGTATTTTTACCCCTAATGTAAATGTGAGCAAACCTAAGCACAAGACCCAGTAACTCATCCCCACCCTGTTGGTTGTCAGTTTGTATACATGGGATTTGATTCCACTCAGTCTCCAGAATTTATTATGCTCATAAAGTTTTCTGGGTATTCTAGTACATTTCATGTAAGAATTTTTATTAAACCAGCTGTTTTTCTTTTAAATGAATGAAGGAATGAAAGCAAATGATATTTGGACCCAAAACAATATCTGACAAAAGATAACAATTTATAAGCTTTACAGTGCTATTAGACAATATCAGAGCAGACAAAATAGAATTTCAGAAGTTTATTAGCAGTTATTTAAAAGTAATTTATTTGAAATCTTTAAATCTGGAGAAAACTTCTGTTTCTTCAATTTAGTATGGGATTTGCTTAGAAAAAAACTCTTGGAATGGGAGGTAGTATAGCCGTGAATAAACCAAGGTGTCAGACAGACTCCCCTTGTAATTGAAGTTTCACCATTTATGAAATTATTTAACCTCATAAACCCAGAATTTCACATCTGTAAAATGGGATTAAAAATACCCACTTTTAGGGTTGTTGTGGGGAATAGATGAGGTGATGGTCATAAAGTGCTTGGCTCAGTGCCTGGCACCTCGTAAATAGCATTCATGGATGGTAGCAGTTATAATTTTTTATGGACAGGAGTTGGGAAGTGTGGAGTCGAGCCTGTTCTGCTGCTAATGTTGGCCATGAGCAAGTCACTCAACTCTTCTGGGTCTTAGACTCCAGTGGCAATACTTATACTGTCCTTTCTACCTGTAAGTTGAGAATGAAATCTGGTTATACATGAGGCAGCTTTTTGCAAAGGTATGAAGGTCTATGCAGGTATACAAGATAAAGATGATGGCAACAGGAGGCCACCAGTAGAGGCAAAGTAAACTTTGAGTTTGTTGTAACTGGGTCCTTCCCATAGGAGCCAAGTTTATATATAACAAGTGGAGTGAGTTATATTCAATCATCTATGAAAAAACTTTAACCCAGAAACAATGCTTTTCACAAATTCGCCTGATTTGTGGGGTCTTACTGCATCTTTTCCCAGCCAATTAAACAAGTAACTCCTTCTGGCCCTTTCTCTCCAGAGTGAGAGGAGGAGGAAAGAACACATTTCTTCAGCCCTGCAAGAGTGGAAGTATCAAGTGTGAATGTGTGTGAGCTTATCCATACCCCTCTGGCCAAGTGCTTATAAAAAGTACCCTCTTCCCAAATTGCCACCAGCCTTCTGCAGAGTTTCGCTTTGTTGGCAAATTTGCATCAAAATTCCTGGCTACTCTCACCTGCTGTTCCACTTGCCCACAATTGCAGGGTGGTGCTGGGCCCTGGGTCCTGTAGCATACACATCCTCTGGGGTGCCTCATCCTCCCCACTTCAAGCACTTGCTCCCCAGCTGTGGCCTAGGTGAAGAACACATACTTAAAATGATTTTCACCATCCTAAGAATGTCTGATGAGCGTAATCCCTCTAAGTGGTGATTGCATTGTTTTTTATTTGCTTTCTTTATTATTATTTTCTTTTTTTAGGAGGTACCAGGGATTGAACTCAGGACCTTGTATTACATGGGAAGCAGGGGACTCAACCTCTGAACCACATCCACTTCCCTGTTTTTATTTACATGAGAGAGAGAGAGAGAGAGAGGGAGGGGGAGAGAGAGAGAGAGAGAGAGACAGAGAGAGAGAAAGAGGGAGAGAGAGGGGGAGATTGCCCTTTAAAAGAACAGTTAAACCAACAGTTTCTACTGGGGACAGGGCATAGGAGACTCCTAGTTTGCCCCAGGCCTAGGAGTCCATTACCACTACCTCATTTGGCTTGTGGAAATCATTTTAAAGATCAGCAACTTGATGCCACGCTAAGTTACCAACCTCTTTTCTAAATATTTAAGTCAGGGCAAATAAAAGGAAACATCTTGACCCACTGCACTTATAAAAATGGGTTCAAGATTCCCAACGTGTTTCCCAGTAGGGCAACATGCTGTAGCAGGGGTGGGAAAGACACAATCACTTCTTTGGAACCAGAGGCTGATTTGTAGTCGGGGATTATAAATCTTCTCAGTGACTGTTTCTCAGGCAGCCATTCACCCTTGACTTCCTACAGGAATCACATTGTTTCCACAGAATAGCTCCAGCTCCAATGCTAATCAAATTTAATCTGTCAGCCAGGACTGCTTTCTTACAATGGACATTTGGGGGCATTGCCTAATAAAATGTTTAGTCCTTAGCATTGCAAATCTGAAGGCTGGATAGGAACTACCACTTTATTATTTTTATATTTATTTTTTTAAAGAGAAGTTGATATGGGGGTAGGAAGGGGGATGGTCCAAATTTAACATGCCCCCTTGGCCACCCTTTCCCTAAAAGATGATTTAAAAACAGGCAGTGAGCCAGAGAATTTTCAAGGCTAACTTTCTCACGTGGAAAGGAAAAATTATTGCAGTGCCCTTTAGCTAAGTATACTCACTTCAGCCTTTATGAGTGTTGGTGATCACGTGCTCACCACTTCATCAGGAAGAGAGCTCGAAACAATCACACAGCAGAACCATCGGAGACCTGGAATGGGATGATTTCTGATAGTAGGAGACAGGGAGTTACCTATAAGATTTTTTTAAAAAGGAGATGGCTTTTTGAGGAAGTCCTTTTTCTGTCAAGAAGCCAGCGTGGTCCAGCACCCTTTTCCTCCTCTCCATCATTGCTCCAGTGGAAAGCAATAGCTGACATTCCTGAGTCTTAGCAGACCTTCAAGTCTCTAGAGTTGGCAGTTTTGCAGAACGCATACTTAACTAGGGTGGGCCTTCTGCAGTTTCAGCATGCTCACCCATGGGTGCAGAAATGAAAAGAAGTGAACTGTTAGCACGTGCAAATATGGTGAGACTTTCTAGTAGATGTTTAGCAAATGTTGACACAGAACTGAGAATTCTGTGTGTTTTATTCCCTTTATTCAGGGAAGTGACTGATTTGAAACAGAGTGGGGTAAATTGGGACACAACTCATCACAGAAGCGATAAGAGAATGTAGAAATGACGTATAACCAGGCACGGAAAGAAGCAGATTTGTCCAGTATAACAACCACAATGCAATTGGATTTGTGTATTATTTTCATGCATGTATGAGTGTGTGTGCATTGAATGCCAATTAACTGTTAAAGTAATTTGTATGAAGTTTGGTCTGTATAAAATGTGGTCTTTGCCATGGGTTCAGTCATTCTTCACAACTATTTTTTGTTATTTTTATGTTTGAGGTAAAATAGATGGCTTAACACTTACTGACCACTTATGTGCCAGGCACTTTATAAGCAATAGTGCATTTAATCTTTCATCAACCATATGAGGCAGGTACTATTTCTATCCCTATTTAACAGATGTGGTACCTGAGGCTTAGAAAAGTTTGGTAACTTGTCCGGGATCTCGCAGGCAGTGGTAAAACCACGTTTCAAATGCAGGTCTAATTGACCCCTCACTAGGTATTTCTTTTAACTATTGTGTTCTCTCTCTCTCTCCTTTCCCAAATACGTACATAGGTTTATATAATTTACTGTTATAATGAGTATAGTTAGTTATGAATGCCCTCTCAAGCTGAAATGTGAGCTTAAAGATGGTAAAAATCACCTCTCAGTAACCTCTGTAAAAGTATAATTTTTTTTTTTAAGATTTATTTATCCCCCCCCACCCTTGCTGCTTGTGCTTGCTGTGTCCATTCGCTGTGTGTCTTCTCCGTGTCTGCTTATCTTCCCCTTGCTGTGAGGTCCCGCTGCATCAGCCCCTCGCTAGGGCTGGCCTGCCCTCACAAGGAGGCCCCGAGAAGCGAACCCGGAGCCTCCCATATGGTAAACGGGGGCTCTATCGACTGAGCCACTCCCGCTTCCCGTATAATTTTTTTAAAAAGGTGAAATCATGGCTGTCATACAGATATGAAATGAAACCTTGTCAAATTTTTTACTTTACTCACTAATTGAGAGAAGTGAGAAAGTTGTTAGAACAGGTTAGTAGAAGTCAAACAACCACAGATTCATGTGGAGTTGAAATGAATTTACAAATGGATGCCATACTGGCTTAGGTGGGGAGGAAGAGTCAGTTGAATCCTACCAGACAGAATTAGTTGTATCCATAGACAAGAATTATTTAAATTGCTTTCAGTTATGTATACCTTAAAAAGTTGTAAAATAGTCTAGTCAAAGACAAAGGCCCCTATCCCTGTGGGCTCATGTAAACTCCAGAGGCTCCAACATTCCCTTGAAAGGATGCTCATTTCAAAATCTTAAAATTTTCCCTGCACCTCGGAGAAAGAATATTGTACAGCTTGCTTTAGACAGGCCTAGATCCAAACCTAAACCCTCGAGTTTATTATGCAACCTTGAATAAAATTTGGAGAACACACATACGTGCACACACACACAAACAAACCATGCAGAAATCTTGAGAGGATTAAAGGTAATAAAACTTTATTTACAAAAGCAGGGCTTGGGCTAGATTTGTCCTGAGGGCTGTAGCTTGCTGATCCCTGAACTAAATGAATAAAATGTCTAGTTGAAAAACTTGGGGAGAAGGACTAATTTCTGGACAGACCTGTCAGAAGACCTTGGAATGTCACTAAACAAGTAAACTTTGGGCAGAGTTTGGGCAGTGAGAACCAGAAGTTGTAAAGTGGTAGAGAGCCTTTCCTTCTGTGATTGTTTGAAATAAATAGACCACTGGAATTGCAGCCAGACCCGGATTTGACTGGCACCTCAACCACTTACTAGCTGGTGATCAGGGCAAGTCATCTACTAGCTCTGTCCTCTGGGTGTACCAACCCTGCAATAATCATGTGGGAAGGTAAACTATGAAATACTCTACCCAGGTATTCATTATTCATTCCCAGAGAGGGGTGAAAGTAGGTCTCCATGAATTCTTCTGCTGTGGAAACTGTAGTTTTTTTTACTAGCTAGTCCAGCAGGAGATAAAGACATAGGGTAAAATCGTTCTCCTTATTGTCACTGACAGTTTACAGAGTGATAAATATTGAGCCTAAAACTTATTGTATTATTGGGTTAATACTGGAAGTTCATTAAATGTAGGCATCATTTTAAGTGGTCTTACAATAAACGTTTGCCTTGAAATGTGCTTAACTTATGTTCCACAGCTAAAAAATGGTCTTTTTGCCATTGACTCATTCTTTGAAAATAAGTCTATCAAAGTCAACCCAAAGTTAAGGGAAAAAAAACAAAATTACAGACCATTAAAATCCAGCTGAAGTGGCCACACACTTTAAAGTAGGCCCATTAGCCATGCAAATATGAAGTGACCTGTACTTCTGATAAGCACAATTAACTAAACAATGAAGCCCATTAACAACTACTTGTGAGACATTAAGCCCTGGAAAACTTGGTTTTGATGAGTTGGAAAGGTAGAGAAAGACAGTAGAATTAGTTCTCATTTGGCTGGAGTTTAATACAAAAAAAAGTACAATTCAGTTAGAACAATTCTTGTGGATGCCCAGCCCCCCATTTTGAAAATTAAATGCTTGTGGTTTTGATGACCCTTAAAGGCTCTTTCTATTGGACTGGGCCAAATGAAGGCTTGTTTTCAGGTTGGGCCAGTGTGTGAAAATGATCCACTTTCTATTCTTCAAGTTATAATTACTGTTTCAGAAACAGCGTGCCGCATTTCAGGCAATGGTCTGCTCTTGGAAGTATGTGTGTTGTGCTGTGTACGAGGGGTTGTATAACTGGAGGATGGTGGACCGAAACAGAGGCCGAGCCATCTGCCAGGGGCAGAGCCACCTACTGGCATTGACTTTGCCCCACATTACTTAATCTGAGTCTCAGTTTTCTCAATTGCAGAATGAGAAAATGATGGGGCCTATCTGCTGTAAAGATTTGAGGAAAATAATCCATGTATATGATGCATTACATTGTGCATGGTTTCTAAATGGAAGTTGTTGCCATTTCTCATCATTATTATTTTTATTACTTTAAGCCAAAAAATTCTGTCAGTATCCAGATCAGTGATAAAAATGGAGAAAGATAGAACTACAGGAGACTTACTACAGAAGGATGTTGTAGCTCATTTTTGACTAATTCTCTAGTCTCATTTATAGTATAATCATCATGATGGTTTCAATTTACAATAACATCATTGGATTTCTATTGCTTTTCCTTCTTATCCTTTCCTTTCTGTTTTCATTTCACTTTGTGCTAGGCTTTATCATCATATGCTTAGATTTTTGCAGTCAATTCTGTACCAACCTCCTTTCCTCCAGTGCCTTCTCCTACCCCTCACCCACCCTCATGCTCCACATAAAGCCACAGCAGTTTTCCTAACACCCCATTGTCATTGTGGCCCTCCACCTGTTGATGGTGAGGGGTGGGGACATTCTCCATGACCTCCAGGAATGGTTCAGGCTCCACAGCCTGTGGTCTGGCTCCCACCCCCACCAGCCTTTCAAAACTTTCACTGCTTATTGTCACAGCAACTCTGCTGAAGCCACCATGCCTGTTTGAAGTCGCTAAACATGCTAAGTGCTTGGACAACGCTTTTCATCTCCCTGATTTTCCAAGTCCTTGTTTGTTTCAATCCCAAAGCAAGTCCCAGCTTCAGGCTGCTCTTGTACCTCCTGTCTCTGAGCTCATAAGAGTGCCGATCCTTCGTCCCACGTATTTGTCACTGACACGCTATCTTGTGTGTTGTGTCCACCATAATGCCCCCTGTCCTTCTCCCAGCCCTCAGGCAGTGCCAGGCAGCTTCTCCTCTGAACCCCCCACGGCACCATGCGCACCCCTGATTACAGCACTCTGCACGTTGTTCATAAATCATCTGTTTAAGTTTCATAGGGACCATTTTGGGCTTGCTTACAGCCCTCTCCCCAACTCCTAGCACCATGTATGACCCTTAGAAGTTGCCCAGTAAACACATGTGAATTGACCAGATGACCGGGCAAACACCAGGCATATCAGTAAGCATCTGTTATTAGTGAATTGACAGATCAACGTAGAATCCTTGAGAGGACCACCTTGTTTGGAGGAAAAAGTCTTCTTTTTCCTCCAGACACCTAGCACGGTACCTGGCACAAGGGTAGGTGCCTAAGAAATGGTTGTTGACTGACTGATGTTTTGTCTGGAATAACAGGCACTCCATACCATGCCACATGCCTTCTCTTCTCAAATTCAAGGCCGGCATCTAGAACTGTAAGCCGATTAATGTAGTTGTTACATTGTAAGAGAGGGGAACATTTAACCCTAGACAGTACAGTCCCAATGGGATATTTATGACCCAACAATATGCCATCTGAGACGTTTTAGTGGCTCCCACAACTTGCTAGCCTGACGGGCACTAAAATGCCTGGAATGGCACTAGTTGAAGGACCATGAACTCATATTTCATGCAGTGCTCAAAGAATTAAATTGTTACCACTTAATATTCATTGGATGTCAGCACTATACTTTTGTACTAGGAAAAAATAGACCAGACACACTCCGTGCAGTGGGTTTTGTTAGCTATAATTAGTTGGTGAAGGAACTGTGTTGATATAGCAGTTCAGCAGTTAAAGGAAAGCAGTGCCCTTGGTACAAATGTGAACATATTTGTACATCTGGTTCTGTTATACTAACTTACTGTATTTCAGCACCATTACTGTTCTGGGGCATACAGGCTAACCTAGGAGAATTTCACCAGCTTATGGTTTTGGGAAAACAAAAACAGCCTCATTTCTGAAGCACTGTAGTTTAAATCATATATCCTTTAAATTTTTGTTTTGCTGTGGTAACTGGAATTCTGGCTTCTTTGTTCTCTTTTCCCTAGATATACCTAGAAGTGCTATTTGCAGTCCTACTTTGGAGTTTCAGTTCTCTTTATATCTAAAGCCTTACTAATTCTGATTATATTTGGATGGTTTTAGATTGCATTCATCTTTGCATTGTCTGGGAAAGTAGAAAATAACATTGCAAAGAGAAAGAACATGTGTTAAACTACTTAAGAGAACTAAGTTGTTTCTAAAGTCTTTCATAAATTAGTAGTGCCATATAAACCATGCGGCTAATCATGGAATC
The DNA here is from genome assembly GCA_029593785.1 of Cabassous unicinctus. Taxonomy (NCBI): domain Eukaryota; kingdom Metazoa; phylum Chordata; class Mammalia; order Cingulata; family Chlamyphoridae; genus Cabassous; species Cabassous unicinctus. The sequence goes on along the minus strand of JAQZBX010045393.1, from coordinate 3,888 downwards.
TCAGGGCTCATCATTTTGACCCTGCCCCTCGTTTCACACTTGAGGAACAGAGGCTCTAAGATGGAAAGTGACTTGCCCAGAGTTGCACAACTAATTGATGACCGATGTAGCAAGAACAGAAGCCCCTGGGCTTCACAACCTGGGTTCTTTGTAATGAGGCTTCTTTATCCACTAAAATAATCCCTCTAAAAGAGATCTGTATTTGGAAACAGATCAGTTAGCACATGTGACTTGATGTCGCTGAGAATGAGGATCACTTTTATATCTTTATCAGTATTCTAAAAATCAAACTTTTATATCGTTCACTCTACCAATGAACTGCAATATGCAGGTTTTTTTTTTTAGTTTTTAAAAAACTCAGTTTGGCTAAATAATTTACAAGAGAATCGAGGGATCAATATAGGGAGCACTAAAATTTGCATAATTTTGACAGTGAATTCCAATAATCTAGATATTAATGGCTGCCAAAGTTTAGGTATTGGTTTGCCAGCATTTTGTAATTTTTTACCATTTTTTTCACTAGTTTCTAAGTACAGTGACATTTTAGCTTCCAAAATTAAGTGGATTGAAAGAGAAAAATACAGTGGAAAGAGAAGTGAGCTGGAAGGTATGAGACCTGAGTTCTAATTCTGGCTCAGATTCCTCATGGCAAAATGAGTCATTTTAAACCTGATCAGTGTTTTCCAAAGTGTGGGGCATATATCAGTGGTGTCAGGCAAGAGGCTCTTGAATGGACAGACTTCAAATGAAATTTTAATGATTATGTATGTATTTTAATATGTAGTTAAAAAATAAAACCAGCATATCTCATCCATGACTTCATAGGCTCGGGCAAAACTGATTAACTATAAAAATTGTGTAAAAACTGTAAGAAACTTAAGAAAAATTAAGCAGGTTATAGTAAAAGTGATTACAGCAAAAATCAGGAAGATGATACTCAAGAATTGAAACATTGGAATAGAGCAACTTTAAGATCCCCTCCAATATAAAAATTCTATAATTCTATTAGATTAAGCCCTAAATTTATTTATTCATTGTTTTCATGGCAGGTTTTTCATACCTCTTTATCAGGCAATATGTCTAGGGTGGGTGGTGTAATGTCACAAACGTAATTTCAGCTTTTATGCTATCTAACTTTTCTGAGTTAAAATGAAAGGTTTAAAGTCATGTTGGAAACTTTTTTAGAAATATAGCCAGTGGAATGTATAAGCAGAACATCAGGATTTTGAAGTGGAATAGGGGATGGTGAGTACATTGAAATTCTGTTAAAATGCTCAGATTGAATTATAAGCTAATTGTGCACATAAGGCTTTTGCTTCACGCATTGTCTAAAGAATAAATCCATGTCATAAGAAACATTGATGGGGCTTGCAACAATGTATGAATTTGATTCTGGAAAAGAATAATAGATACAACCAGAAGAGGACTCCATAGTAGAAGTAATAATATTATCGTATTATTTTTTATGGGTTTTTAGAAAACCCAGAATGTCAAGACTGAGTAAATGAGAATGGTCTACTTGTTTGAATAGGCAATAAGATATTTAAGCTTTTTAGAATCAAGCTACAAGAACAAGAATTGAGGCTTGGCACAAAACTTGGAGACATAATTTAAAAATGTTTTAAGAAGATACTTTGGGCTTCCTCTGGGGAAGTCCCCCGTGTGTTCAGCATTGTCATCTTTCCATAGCCTGTACTGTCTTTTGCATTTGAGTTTATCAACGTTTAGCTCATTGCTATATGAATTCCGACGCTGTATATGGAAGGGTTCTCATCAATGGGATTGTCTAGGAAGAGAGATGACCAGGATTCTGAGAGGACTTGAAATCTTTTCACACAAGGGAAAGTTGAAGGAACTGTGGCTGTTTCAACTAGAGGAGATTTCAGGGGATTATAATTGATGTCTTCAAATATTTGAAGAGCTGTCAAATGGAAAAAGGACTGGATTCTTATTGTCTCTTATTTCAGAGTATAGAGCTAGGATTAAGAAGAAATTGACAGAAGGGAAATAAATGTCCTTATTGACTGTGTTACATTCGTAGTGCTGCGCTGGGTGTTGTCCTGTGTGCTCTCCTTTACTTCCCACCCAGTCCTGGTGGGGTAGCTGCTATTATCTCCTGCTAACAGAAGGGGAGATGGAGGCTCAGGGCAATTAAGTGATACTACTACTAATAGTAGTAGCTAACATGTATTGAGTGTCTACTGTGTTTCAGACACTGTTATCAAAGCTTTGAGAACATTATCCCTTTTCATCCTGACAACAGTCCTATGGGATGGGTACTATTTTTATATCCATTTTACTGATGGGCAAACCAATGCATAGGGTTTAAGCACTTTGTTAATTAACATGGAGCTGGGATTCAGAGCTCATATTATTTTGCCTCTTTACCTTCTGAGCATGTGCTGTATGCCAGCCCCTGTACTTGACAATTTATACCCCCATAACAACATAGCAAATTAGGCATTAGTGTTCCCATTTTACAGATGAGAATAAATGTAGCTCAAAGGAATTAAATAACTTTCTCAAAGCAAATGATAGCCAGAAGTATATCATCTTCAGGCTCCAAGCCAAGTCTCTTTGGACCATGTCCAGCTTTCCCAGAGGTGCAGGATCTGGAGCACAAACTTTGTAACAAATAGAGCTATCAAATGTCAGAATGGGCTGGTGGGGGGTGGGGAGGAGACACTGGGCTTGGTAAACCTTGGTTTTTCTGGAAACCTTGGAATGAAAATTTATGTCAGGTAAGCAGGGAAGTTAGAGAGGGGATTCAAACGTCATATAGAGCATTAAACCCGAAGTCCCTTATGGTTTTGTACAGCTCTGGGATTTTATGATACCATGTTTTCTTCTCATCTTCCCATGTCATCTTGTTTTCCCCTGGTATACTCAGATGTCCTTGCAAATCTCACTCTGATATTTGAATCTGGCTGGGAGCAGAGGCGGGGTTAGATTGTCTTGGTAAGATACTTACTTGCTAGGCTATTCGACATGATGTCTTGGGGGAAATGTTAAGTCTTTTGAGAATTCAGAGGCATAAATGGTAAGTGGAAAAGTTGTTAACTAAAAGGGAACGTGTAGGGTGAGGGTTTTCACACCACGTGAGCAGATAGATCTCCCAACAGTAGACTCAGTCTTTTAGGGTCTCCTTTAGATGTGCTTTTGCAATGAAAATGCTTAGCTGTCTTGACTTTTCTTTTTGAGATGTTTATCAAATGCCTAACAAGGGGAATAGCAGTTTCCTTAGAGTTGCCACACTTTAATTATATCCAGTATAACTTGCCCATTATACTAGACCTCTTACTGGCAACTCTGAATGTCCTTGGGCTGAAGTGTCTTCCTTCCTATGCCCCCCCAGTGAGGTTGGTCATATCATCTTGCAGAGTGGCTCTGACATGCATCTTCTGAAACCATTTCTTGCTTTGTTTCTGTGGGTAACAAAAAGCATCAATGCCCTGGATCAAGGGGTCTATGTAAATTCTGCATTTAGGTCTGTATACGTTTTTTCTCCCTAGTCAACCCTCCATATCTCTCCCAGTTGCTTCTCTTTCATCTAGTTGGTGGTGTCTATAGGTGAGCCTTCTCTCCTAGTCTTGCAGTCTACTTCTTACAGCTCAAAGCTGAGAAGACCCATTTTGCCGTTTTTCCCATTCCTTGGCCTTTATTTAATTTCAAATTTTTATGGACACTTAAATGTTTCTCTGGAGGAGATGGAGGGGTGTGAAAGGAGTTTGGAGTGATTAAAAAATGGAATGGTGTTCCCCATAGTCTTAGAAAGTTATTTTTCAAATAGAGTTAAGCAAAGAAACAACTTTTTCACCATTCTATGATTTGCTGCCCTAAACTGGATAGATTCACAGCAAGTGGTTTTATGTCCATCTACTTTCTGTT
>JAQZBX010045392.1:0-14872 GCA_029593785.1 Cabassous unicinctus | reverse complement strand
TCAACTTTCTCTGAACCTAGAAAACAGTGAAAGTGTTTGCAGCAACCAAGTAAATGCTAAATTAAGAAAAAGGCAAGTTAAGAAATGGTAGGAAATCTATGTGGTACTTTTCCTTTCCATCATCCCACCCTCTGAGCTCCTGACATTCAAGGAAATTTGTGCCAACACAGTAGCTGAATACAAGTTAAAGGTGAAGAGACTTCAGAGATCACATATGACTAAGAGAATCTTGTCACTAGCTTTAACCCAATGTGATTTTCAAATGTGAGTTTTCAACAGCAAAGTATGGCTCATTCAAAGGGACAAAAGAAAGCAGAAAGCCTAGACGCTGGAATTACTAGTCAAATACGTGATGTCAATTGTGCTAAATATGCTCAAAGAACTAGAGGAAAAGATGGACAATGAACTAAAAGAAATCAGGAAAATGATACCTGAACACAAGGAAAATTTCAATAAACAAGGACACTTTTTAAAAGAACCAGCTAAGGGGTGTGGAGTTTTTCTTTTTGGAGTAATGAAATAATTCTATTTTTTGTGTGTGTGATGATGAGTGCACAACATTGTGATTATACTAAAAGCCATTGATTATATACTTTAGATACATCATATAATATGTGAATATATTTCAACAAAACTTCTTAATAAGTAAACAAACAATTGTGCAAGAATAGCCTGAAATAACAGCTATGTACAGCAGGGGAAACAGAAATTGAGAGGTGAAGAATTTTCTTGTTTGTATGTTTGTTTTTTGTTTGTTATTATCATTGAAATAATGAAAATGGTTTAATAGTGATTGAAGTGATGAATACACAACTATGTGATTATATCAAATACTATTGATTGTATAATTTGGATGAATTGTATGCTTTATTAATATGTACCAATAAAATTGATTTGTTAAAAAAATTAAAATAGAATCACACAGAAATTCTGGAGTTGAAAACTACAATAGTTCAGAAGAAGGTGGGCTGACAGAGAAAAACGACGACTTGTATATTGTCATGAAATGTGTATTGGATAAGTAGACTTTTAGTAACTAAAAAATTGAGTCTGCTAAATCCAATCAAAGCTAACAAATCCTGATTAAATTAAATATACATGTAATCAAGTTATTTACTCTGGGCTGTAGCATTGATTAGGCTTACTCACTGGTTTTCCCTATATAAGCACAAGAAAATCTAGAGAAGGCATTTGACTAGAGAAGAAGACATTGGACAGTTCAGCTTTGGGAGAAGAGTGAGTACTGTTTTCCAATATTATCTGCCTCAGAATCTAGTTGGCATCACTGTCTTCTACAGTTTCAGTTCTGGTGAGTACTCCATAAAATCAGATGTGATACAGACTCAGTTAATTCCTATTTTTAAAGTCCTATCAACTTATGTTTTTCCTATAACAGCAATTTAATATCTTTAAATATCTTTAAATTTTATTAGCATCTATTTATATTTCCCCTATTTACTTCACCTATCATACATTTTGGCCAAACTTATTCAAAGAAGAGCACTTAAGCCTCTATGCTAATCTCTTGTGGTTCCTCAACATCTTCACATTAGTTTACACCTTCTCCAATTAAGAGCACTACTACTGATGGGCAAGTTTTCAAAATATATCTACATTACCATTTCTTCATCCTACATGATTCCTCAACAAATTCAATGATTCTTTTAGAGCAAGAATTCTTAACCAAAGGTCCATGGACCCCCATCTTTTTCCCCATGGAAAGATTTCAGGGGGACCATGAGCTTGAATAGAAAGAAATCATCTTATTATCTTTATTTTCTCTGGCCTCTAACTGAAATCTAGTATTTCCTTCACTTATATGCAATAAATTACAGTAGTGTTCATTTCATATCACATTACAGTTGTTGCATATCTTGAAAAATCACATATGCTCATCCATACATTGAAATTATGGTAGTTGTTAGACTCAATGCTAGTTGAGTGTCATAAAACTATCTCCTGCTATATTCTTAGAAAAGGTCCATGGTTTCCACCTAACTGATAAAGGGGTCCACAGAACAAAAAAGGTTAAGAACCACTGCTCTAGAAGCCGTCCTTTCCTGATCTCCTATGACGCAACTGCTCCTGGTTTTCCTTTGATTTCCTTGGTCAAGCTTTCTTGGCATTTGAAGAATCTTTCTCAAATATTAAAAATTGGAAATCCTCAGGAATTGGTCCCAGTCATTCGTATTATTCTCCCTCTATACTCTTTACCTAAGAAGCATCTTCCAATCCTTTAATTTATCATTTCTATTTATAGATATATCTCTACAGTACAAATCTCAGTCATACGCATAGATTGGAGCAGAAAATTCTCCACTAGGATATTTGAGAAGTTCCTCATCAGCTACTTAGGTAGACTTGTACCAAAATTATTTTTCTGCTATAATCCAAATAATAAAGTGTAGCCTTAAAGGGAAACCAGAGGTTTAAAACTTGGAGCAATTCTTGGTACAAATCTCTTCTTTTCTCTTTGAATGATTGCCTGCAATTAATCACCAGTCTAATGAAATTACCAATGAATTCTTCTCTTGTATTTGGATTGTTCTTACTTTTCTCTCTACTCGTCTATTACCTAGCACTGATTTCTAGACTAATTCCTAGTTATTAGCCTTCTGATGAGTTTTGTATAATGCGTCCTCATATAGGACTTTCCTATAATGTCCCTAACAAGCTATGAAGTTTACTTCTCTGCTAAAATCTTGTCTATTAGTTTTATATACTAATTGAATTTATAATACAATTAAAATTATCATTAGATTTTATATGTCTTTAGGGAAGGAAATGTCATTTTTCAAAACTGACAAAAGTAACACATCATTTAAGCTCAATTATATATCTGACAAAATAAAAAATAAGTACTTATGTTGTGTTTTTTCTGTCTTATGTCTTTTACTTCCATCCTGTCCCCTCACATTTTCATTTCAAGTCCCTATACCAAGTAACCATTACCTAATTCTTAAAATTCACCAATATCCATCTTAATTACTTCATTCCTTTATTCATTAAAAGACTCATTTTAAAACATATCATATAACTTTCCTCCTTTACATTATTCAGTTGGTTTCTACTAGAATTTGAAGAAGGATGTTTGCAGTTGCCATGACATTCCCACCCTGAAATCCACTAGCTAACTCTCCTCTCCATTCCAGTAACTTAACTGAAAATTAGTAACTGATGGCACAAGAGTTTCTGTGAGATTTCAACATGAAAAAATTCTCTATACTAATTTCAACCTCTACAAAATTTTTCTAAGGCTTTTCTTAGCAAAATTTTTAAAATCTCAAATAAATTAACTGTATTTTCCAAGAGAGATTTCCCATCTCAAGAAATTAAGCCCTCAGCATATATACCCAAAGTGATCAATTCATTAAATATTAGGTAAACCACATATTAATTATAGGAAAAGCAATAATGAAGCTATATTCTTATTTCTAGGATTCTCTAATATTTTGAAGGTTGTATTGATTCACAATCCTCAGGACATCTTCTAAATCTAAGTTAATGTCACTTAGTCTAGAAAACCTTTCCTTTTGTGGTAATAAAATATGCACAATCTGGAAGTAGGAAACATATTTTACCCTTGAATATAAAATTTCAGCAGAGACATTCCTATTTATTTTGAATCACGCTGATATCCTCAGCCAGACAGAATGTTTGTAAGTGACAAGACATCTTAGAAATAATGGGCATTAATGATTCACTTGCTTAATATTTTCTACAGTATAGCCAGAAGCATCAAAAATTCACAAAGGAGTAAGGTATCTGTAAAAAGACATGAGGTTTGCTTTTGAGGTATTTAGAAAACCTGGCATAGTTAAAGGACATACTCTGTTTTCCTTAATAGCATCTTGTAGTTACCATATTGTAGGTAAAATATTTTGTGTAAAGAGATATATCTTAATTAGACTTATCTTTATTGGGCATCTGAGTTAATCAGGATGCATTATTTAGTTTATATGACTCATAGAACTCAATGACTACATAAAAAGAGCACTAACCAACAAAACCTTTTATTTCTAGAGAAAGAAACTCTCAGATCTCAATGTAGTGAGAGCATCTCCAACAAAGATGGCTTCTCTGGCTTTTCCAATCTATTTTAGTTTTGGTGAGTAATGGAGAAAAATATCTTCATGCCTTCCTTTATTTTTAAATGAATTTTATTTGGAAGAAAATTGTTTAATCTGACAGCAGGAAGTTTGGGTAAGTGGTCTTATAAGGGTAGGTAAGGTAATTGTCATATATAATAGTCAAAGGGAAATCTATCTCACCTTAGCATTCAGGGTTTGATTTTTCTGTATTCACACCAGTGGGTGAGACATGATGTATAGAGTTAAAGTAAGTGCTAACTTTGCTGAAGTTCAGTGAAAGGATCTTTCAGGCATTAATATTTAAGCTAAGAATGAAGAAAATGTGTATGGAGTGAGAAGGTATGTTTGTGGATTGAGGTGGGTGGAAATGAATTGTGAAAATATGCTTATATAGACAAAAAAAATCACTTTAATTGTCTTTTAGTTTTGTGGAAGAATGTAAAGGATCAATCTCTGAATCCCTGGAGGAGCCATTAACTAAGATTGGAGACTAGAGGAGGTTTCACATTTCTATTTTGGGAAAGGGTTAATGTTTTTGAAATATAATCCATTTTAGGTGCATACAATAAAGCATGGAATTATGGTAGCTCAAAAAAGTTTCCAGTGCAGTGTTTTGTCATTTCCAATTCAGAAAAAAGGTGGAAGAAATTGAAATCAATTAAATAGATGTGTGATCATGTCAGGATAGTCACTAAAAGAAGAGAAGAGGGGCAAAGATTTGGTTTCAGATTTTACAATATAGTACTGAGTTGTTCTTTGAAGAGGACAAAGGGAAGGAGTGACATGAGTAGTTTGAAAACAAGAGACTAATATGTCAGAAAATGGAAGAAAAATGAAAGTCCCCTAAACTTAGATCATGGTTCAATTATGTGGTTCCAAGTAAGGATTTTTCTATGGGAAGGTTATTGCTGAGTTTAGCAAGACTTATTTATGATGAATCAATGTTCATATTTGTAAGTCAAAGGGTGGGAGGAAGTAGTAACTGAACTTTCATTTCAATTGTGAAGAGAGAGAGGAGCAGGAGACCTGGGATCTGAGGGAAAGGTTAAAAGGATGTTCTTGTATCAAGATGGAAGAGATAAAATGAGATTAAATGATGAGATAGATTGTGAAGAGAGGGAGAATAAAGATTGAATTAATGATCATTTGTATAGTCACCAACAAAGAAGGAGCATAAGAATTCACTTTGAGACATTGGGCTCAGCCAGAGGTAACATGAATTTTAAAATTAACAGTAGATAAGGAATAGCCAGTGTGTCTGAATGCTAGGGATATTTGACGGTATTATGGTATTAAAGGATAATTGGCCACATTACATGATCCATCTGCTTAGTAGGAGGTGATTCTATCGTTTGAAAGTTAGGGCAATATGAGAATGTGTGAAATTCAGAAGACATGGAGAAGATTTATAGTATTTATGGAGACTGGAATGATTATTTAATTATCAAGACAGTAAAGTTGCCAGATATATTTGATGGCAACTAGAAGTTGTGACTGTGCTTAGACCAGGAACAATATCCTGGTTGCATGCTGTGTCAGATGCAATTGTAGAAAAAAGTAGATATGTGGTATGTTTATTGGTAAATGCAAAAATATTAAAATATTCTTTAAAAATTAAACTGATGGCCTTTGTAAGTATATGTTGAAATGAGTAAATGTGGTTTAATCTAGACAGTAATAAAGAAGATAGAGTCAGAATAGATGCTAATGTTGGGGTATCAAGGCATTGGAGGCTCCCTTGTGGTAGGCAAATCTAGGCATGAGGAGTAATTATATGAATAAGCAAATAGTGTTGGTTGTAATTACAGGTTGTGGCCTACCATCATTGATGTGACATGGAACATTCCAGGTAAAACATAAGTATAGTGTATAATGCTCCAGGAGTTTAAACCTGGCAGATAGGCAGAGCAAAATTCAAATTCTAGCTTTGCCATTTTCAAGCCCTGTAATTTTGTCAATTTACTAAAATTTTCTAAACCTCTGATCATGCCATTTTTCATACTGGTAAATAAACCATAATCAACAGGATTATTTTGATAGTAAAATTAGGGGACGTATGTCACATTTAAAACATTTTTTTTCCTAAAATTCAGGAACAAACGGGTGTTTTATTCTGTTTATAACACATTATCATCATTTGCCCATGAATAAAATTAATTGTTAACAAAGTTTTAAGGGGAGAATTTATAGTCTATAAATGATTAATATTTTCATATATGTTATAGGCAGGGATATTGCAGCTAAAGTTTAATATTGAACAGGATTTCATAAACATTTTGCTAAAATATCAGATGATGCAAACAGATATTTTCTTGCACCAATCCATTCTACATTTTCTGAGCCTCCTTATATTATTTACTCTTGCTACTTTCTGATGAAGGATGTTAAAGTGCTAGATTTGAAGGATGGGTGACACTGATCCCTTCAAATAACTGAACCTTTATAATGGTTAACTCCATCATGAATTAGATTTTCAATTTGCATCAATGCGATCAAAGTCTATTGGGGAAATATTTAAAGTCATGGTTGAGGGAATGATATTTCTAGACATCCCATGTGGGAAAACCAAAATGATTTAGGGAAAGTGTATAAAAGTAGCTGAAGCTGGAGGTAGAGCAGAAAGTGAGTGAGTGTCCAGAAGACTCATAGGTATTTTGGAGAAACTTAGCTAGCTCACAAATGAAGAATACTTAAGTCTGAGGAATTTCATAGTGTTCATTTATGGCTGGAGACCAAAATCCACCTGTGGCATTAGTTAGAGATACCTGTGCTTTGGAATCAGGGAGAGAATGTAAATTTCAGAAAACTGTGGGCTAATTAACATAAATTCAATGGTTTTCATGTTCAGATATGCAATATATCTGTTTATTTTACTTTTAAGCAAAAGTAGCCATTGTCTTATTATTTATGACATTGGGAGATGAGATGCCACAACCTGTTTTTCTGAATCATACAGTATATTTCTGTTGGTTGGTTGCTATAATTCTTCCAGGTGAAGGTTTGGTATTCGTGACTGGTAGTTCTGGATATTGTGGGCAAGTCTGAATCTCATGGCTTCCTTCTCCATCCCCAGAATTGCCTGCTTTTTGCTTGGCCTGTCTGAGAGTGAAAAATCAGAGGACTGCATCTCATGGTCTGACTATTGACAACGCATCCCATGGTGAGTGTGGAGTTGCTGTTTCTACTGAAATTACATCACAGTTGCAAGAACATGGGCAGATTTCTCCTACTACTCTGAATATTCTAAGTGCACTCAATAGATACTCAAGGACCTAAGAGCCATGTAAGCATGCCCAGGACCCTTGGATAATTAAGGAAAAATAATCTCCTTTACAATATTTACACCAATTTGTTCCAGACTCCCTAAAGTTTATGTATTCAGATAAGAAATAGAGCCTTAGGTTTTAGTAAGGAAATAATTCCCTCATTAATCTTGTATGTGGTAGCAGTGGGCTTAGGATTGTGGTGACAACATGTGATAGAGGTGAGTAAGAGCACATCTTGATAGCCCAAAAGAGAAGCAGAGGCTTCAGCAGTTGAGTTCAATCAAGCCAGTGTTAAATATGCTAAGGTAAGTGCTGTGTAGTATTCAGGGGAACACAAGAGAGGGTTAGGCCAGAGAATGCAATAAGAAATAATTTGTTTATTTTCTTCAATAGTAAACATCTTAAATTACATATAGATAAAATGTATTTTGCATTTTGAAAAGATGTTTGAAATTCTTATCACTAATTTATCCCTAATCAACCATTTCCCTCTTTGTAAATAAACTTTATGCAAATTTGATAAGTGGACACATACGAAGAGGGAATTTTTATCACTTGATTTTGGCTGTTCATATAGGAAAAAGAGCTTAGTATTTAGAGCAAAATTTTAGGTCCTGTGAAAAAAAATTTGAAGAACTGGAGAGACCAGAAGACATAAAGAGGCAAATTCTATCTTGAGAATCAATGAAAAAATGCAAAGATTGTCAATGATAACTAGGGTTTGGAGGTCCATGGTAAAACTGAGTATGGCCTCCTTGAAACCAGGAGGAGTCATGCTAGGATTTTAATTCAGTATAGCATTTTAAGTGGTCCCTGCTTATGCTATTGGCCTGCCTAACCTTATATCTTATAATGAACCTCTGAGTTTTATAGAGAAGTAAGAGAAAGAACTTTATCCCAAGTTCTGTATGAAGTCTTTGAAGTTCTGAAAAGTGCAATACATTGTTGCAAGATTTTCTGCCATTTTAATGAATAATAGACCTATCCCTTTTACTTAATCAGTATTTGTTATGTAGGGAGTGTTTTACACATTAGCTCATTTATCTCTCCAATATCATAAGTTTGTTAAACCATTCCATAGATGAGAAAATGGAGGTTATTGGGAGGGGTTGGAATAAACAAACCCTAGTCATGGTTAAAAAATATCAGATCACAGGTGTTCCTTCCAATGTGATTAATTTGTAGATTCATATGAAATTGATGGAGAAGATCTGAAGTGCAAATTTTATAGTCAGCATCTGGAAATCATAATTACCAGTTTTTCAGGCAATAGCCAAGTAATATCACACCACAACTTATGTACTATTGCCTTGTAATTAAACTTTATGTATTCAGTGTCTGAAAGTCTCTGCAGGTATATGTGATATATAGATACCAGATCAGAATGCAAAATGATCTAACAGGAACCGAAACATAATTTGAACTTTCTATCCACAAAGACCAACCATTCCTCAGTTCTGTCCTCTCAACCTTCTTACCGTGACTTTAGTGGGGACAGCCTTGTCTGAATTTGAATGTTGTGATGTTTTAGGAAGCAGTCACCTTCAAAGATGTAGCTGTAGATTTCATCCAGGAAGAGTGGAGCATTATGGACACATTCCAGAGAAAGCTGTTCAGAGAGGTGAAGCTGGAAACTATTAATAATCTGGTTTCCATTGGTGAATCTCACAAAATTTATTATTTAGTAACTATCCATCTATCTTTTTACCTATCCATCTAACTGTGTGTCTAATGTATCTAATTTTTCTTTTATCTATTCAACAAATATCTGGAAGAGATTCTGCATAAGTCATTCCAATCTCTACTTTTATCCTTTCATAACACAACTATCTGGAAGAAATTTGATTCTTCACTTTTTATTTATCATGTTTATTCACACCAGTGGATTCTAATCTTCCTGACTAAAGTCTCATGTATTTATTTCTACTCAATCTCAAATACTGAGAAATGTGTTGAGAACTCAATGTATGTTATTTAAATGGTTATATAAGTTGATTAAATAATAACTAAATAATTACTATGTTTTAGGAACAATGTTCATATTTCACAGCACAGTAGAAATATAGCAGGCATACATTTTTCCATATATAACTAATATTTATTTTTGGTGAACCTTATGTTTATTGCATATAAAAATATTATATAACCACTGTGGAAACAGATTTTCATTTTATGGAAAGAGAGAAGATACTGCAGTATTTAAACTTGGACATGGTCCACAATGACCACAGATCCTTAATGTCTTATGGCAAATTGTCAAGCATCCTTTACTAGTGAAGATTTATCAATATCTTGTATTTAATGTGTGCTTCCCTGTGTTCACCTTCAATGTTTACTTTATTCTTCTTCATAGTCTGTCCTGTTCTTGAAGACAATGAATTGTTATCAGCATATAATTCAAATTCTTGTGTATCTCCTTTCCATGAACAGGGTATCAACTCTGCAAATCAGATGTGATTTCACAAGGAGAGGAACTATGGAAAGAAATATTAGGATTTCTGCAAGACAAAAAACCAGGTGAGCTCCAGGAACCTGTACTTTTGTACAAGGAGGGGCTTGGAGAACAAATTAGTAGATCTTTGTAAATATAAATGGAAAATTTCCAATAGTGAGTGGTATTCTTTTAATTGTTTGTATGGACAAAGGGCAAGGAATCCTCAAATGATGCCATTATATATCACATGCATTAATCTCTATTATAGTATCCACCTATCATTGTCTTTGCCTTTAAGCAAAGGAATATTAATAAACATATTTCAGTTAAATTTTCATATAATGTCCTTGCCATGGTCCAACTCTTTGCAGATTATCCTCAATTTAATGCCACAATATTCAGTCTTAATTTTAAGTATACCTTAATTTGACATTCTTTCCTTATTTAATTGACAATATGTGACACATATCACATAAACATTGGGGCTTTCAAAATTTTATTCTGTTAATGTTGCTCTATCAATGTTGTTTTCTCCCAATCATTTCAGGCAAGGAATGCTATCTTGGAAAGGATGTTGTATCCATTCAACACATCTGCAAGAGGGACACGTTCGTGTTAAGTTTCACAGGTTTCAACCCTGGTCATCCAAAAAAAGACCTGGGAATGGAATGTCAAGAAATCATAACAATCACCTTACTGTAATTTAAAGTGTAATTAAGCAATGTTACAACAATAAGTTTTGGAAATTTTAAATTGAGTAAAATATTTATTTGACCTCAAAAACATAACATGAGGTCTTAGGAAAAGACAATTGCATAAACATGGCCATATACCTAGTCTTTGAAATATAATGAAGTCTTAAAAACTTATTAAATAGCTCTGAAATTGAGATGCTACAAAAGGGAAAATATGTTCAGGTAAAAGAATGACACACCATACAAAATGTGAAAAATTTTAACAGGAGATTCACTGAATAATTAGTCTAGAATTCATCCATAGAGAATTGTCTTGAACATTTGTGAAGAAATCTTTAAGAGTCTCTCTTCTCCATTACAATAGTAGAGCTCTCATACTCTTGAGGATCCCCTTGAATTTAATGACTTGGGAAAATATTTCATTCACAACTGCACAATAACTCAGTGTACCGTGACACCTTCCCCCTCTCATTCCCCAGTGTCTCCCAAATTTTGATTTAATATTCAAAGAAGTTTTAGTCACAGCAAGGTCACACACGGAATACTAGAGATTCCCACATACCCAACCTCCCTCCCCCTTCCCCACCCCATATAAAAACCTTTTTTTAATGGATGTTAGCATTGTTATAACTGTTATTCAGATAGTAAAGGATAGCAACTAAACATTGCCAATGGTTTATAGTATAGTTTACAATTTAGATGGTACCGTTTAATAATTTTTGATGATATTTTTCATGTCCTGTGTCCATTACTGTAAGGTAATGAAAAACATTTCCCATGACCATTAAATACCCCATTTGATCTTAACTGTTTCTTCCTCAACATCCGCCTGGGGCATATGACACTTCCCTGTATTGACTCATGGAATGACAAGATTCATAGTTACATGCCTTGGGTATTCCAACCTGCCCTTCCTACACTACCCACCTGTCAACCCTGCACCACCAAACCCAGTAATATCACTACCCATCTCTCCTATCCTTCCATAAGCAACTATACTCTATCCCTTTACCATAGATTATGTCCATATGGGTGATGGCTCACAGCCTACTCTACTCTTTCTCTGCCATTTTAACCTATCTTTCAGACAATGGTTCTCAGAGACTGCTCACTTTCTTCAGTTCAAATCAGTGATTTCATGTACTGTTCATCCTTCAATGCCTGGCTTGCTTCACTCAACATAAGGTCTTCAAGATTCATCCATGTTATTCCATGTGTTAGCACTTTATTCCTTCTTACAGCTGAGTAATATTCCATTGTATGTATGAGCCACATTTTGCTTATCCATTCATCTGTTGATGGGCACCAGGACTGATTCAAACTTTTGGCAATGGTGAACAATGAAGCTATGAACTTTGGTGTGCATATATCTGTTCATGTCTTTGCTTTCAATTCTTCTAGATATGTACCCAGCAGTGGAATTGCTGGATCATATGGAAGATCTATTGTTAATTTTCTAAGGAACCGCCAAACTATCCTCCACAGTGGCTGGTCCATTCCACAATCCCACCAGCGGTGGATGAGGGTTCCTATTCCTCCACATCCTCTCCAACACTTATAGTCTGCTGTTTTTTTTTAACAGCTGTCATTCTGATGGGTGTCAGATGGTATCTCATTGTAGTTTTAATTTGCATTTCCCTGATAGCAAGTGATGTCGAGCATTCTGTCATGTGTTTTTTAGCCATTTGTATTTCTTCCTTGGAGAAGTGTCTTTTCAGGTCACTTTCCCATTTTTTAAATGGGTTCCTTGTCTTTTTATTTTCAAGGTGTAGGATTTCTTTATATATGCAGGATATTAGGCTCTTATCAGATACATGTTCGCCAAATATTTTCTATCATTGGGTAGGCTGCCTTTTTACTTTCTTAATAACATCCTTTGAGGTGTAGAAGTTTTTAATTTTGAGGAGATCCCATTTATCTATTTTTTCTCTTGCTGCTCATGCTTTGACTGTGAAGTTCATGAAACCATTTCCTATTATGAAGTTCTGTAGATGCTTTCCTACATTATCTTCCAAGGGTTTATGGTTTTGACTATTATGTTTAGATATTTGATTCATCTTGACTTGATTTTGTATAAGGTGTGAGATGGTATTCTCTCATTCTTTTGGATATGGATATCAAGTTCTCCAAGCACCACTTGTTAAAGAGGCCATTCTATCCCAACTGAGTACCCTTGGTGGCCTTGTCTAATATCAGAAGACTTTATTTTCGAGGATCGATATCATAACTCTTAATTCGGTTCCATTGGTCAGTAGGAGTATCCTTGTGCCAATACCATGCAGTTTTGATCAGTGTAGCTTTGTAATATGTTTTAAAGTCCAGTAATGTAACACCTCCAACTTCATTTTTCTTTTTCAATATGTCTTTGGCAATTCGGGGACTCTTACCTTTCCAAATATATTTTGTGGGTAGTTTTTCCAGTTCTTTAAAAAATATAGTGTTGATTTTTATTGGGATTGCATTAAATCTGAAGATTAGTTTGAATAGGATAGACATCTTGATGATGTTTAGTCTTCCTATCAATGAACAGGGAATATTTTTCCATTTATTTAAGTCTTCTTTGATTTCCTTTAACAGTGATGTGTAGTTTTCAGTATATAGGTCCTTTACATCTTTAGTTAAATTTATTCCTAGGTATTTGATTCATTTTTTTCTTGATTTCCTCCTCCGATTGAATGTTATTGGTGTACAGAAATGCTACTGATTTTTGAGCATTGATCTTATAGCCTGCAATATTACTGAACTCCTTTATAAGTTCTAGAAACTTTGTTGTAGACTTCTCTGGGCTTTCTATGTATAGGATCATGTCATCTGAAAATAATGAAATTTTTACTTCTTCTTTTCCAATCTGGATGGCTTTTATATCCTTTCCTTGCCTCAGTGCTCAAGCAAGTACTTCTAAGAAAGTGTTAAATAGGAGTGGTGATAGTGGTCATCCTTGTCTTTTTCCCGATCTCAGTGGGAAGGCTTTTAGGATTTCACCACTGAAGATGATGTTAGCTTTTGGGTTCTCATATATACCCTTTATCATATTCAGAAAGTTTCCTTCTATACCTATCTTTTGCAGTGTCTTTATCAGGAAAGAGTGCTGTATTTTGTCGAATGCTTTTTCTGCATCTATAGAGATGATCATGTGATTTTTTTCTTTCAGTTTGTTTATGTGGTGTATTACATTGATTGATTTTCTTATATTGGACCATCCTTGCATACCTGGGATGAAACCCACTTGGTCATGGTGTATAATCCTTTTGATATGTTGTTGAATGCGATTAGCAAGTATTTTGTTGAGGATTTTAGCATCTAAGTTCATTAGAGAAATTGGTCTGTAATTTTCCTTTCTAGTGGTATCTTTGTTAGGTTTTGGTATTAGGGAAACGTTGGCATCATAGAATGAGTTAGGCAATATTCCTTCTATTTCTATTTTTTGAAAGAGCTTAAGTAGAATTGGTGTTAGCTCTTTCTGAAATGTTTGGTAGAATTCAGCTGTGAAGCCATCTGGACCTGGGGTCTTCTTAGTTGGGAGGTTTTTGATGACTGAGTCTATCTCTTTACTTGTAATTGGACTGTTGAGTTCATCGATTTCTTCTTTCATCAATGTAGGCTGTTTGTGCAATTCTAGAAAATTGTCTATTTCCTCTAAATTATCATTCTTGTTGGCATATAATTTTTCAAAATATCCTTTTATGATACTCTTTATTTCTGTGGGTACATTAGTGATATCCCCTTGCTCATTCCTTATTTTGTGTATTTGCATCTGTTGTCTCTTTTTCTTTGTTAGTCTGGCTAAGGGTTTGTCAATTTTATTGATTTCCTCAAAGAACCAGCTTTTGGTTTTGTTTATTTTTTCTAGTGCTTTCTTATTCTCCATTTCATTTAGTTCTGTTCAAATCTTTTTTATTTCCTTCTTTCTACTTCCTTTAGATTTAGTTTGTTGTTGTTTTTCTAATTCCTCCAAGTGTGCAGTTAGGTCTTCAATTTTAGCTCTTTCTTGTTTTTTAATATATGTATTTATGGCTATGAACTTCCCTCTCAGGGAAGCTTTCACTGCATCCCATAAGTTTTGATATGTTGTGTTGTCATTTTCATTAGTTTCAAGGTAGTTACTGATTTCTTTTGAGATTTCCTCCTTGACCCACTCTTTGTCTAAGAGTGTGTTCTTTAACTTCCATATCCTTGTGCCTAACCTGTTTCTCTGGCCCTTAGTGATTTCCAATTTCATTCCATTGTGATCAGAGAAATTACTCTGTATAATCTCTATCTTTCTGAATTCATTGAGAGTTGTTCTGTGGCCTATCATGTGGTCTATCTTGGAGTATGATCCATGTGCACTGGAGAAGAATGTAAATCCTGCTGTATTTAGGTATATTGTTCTGTATATGTCTATTA
>JAQZBX010045391.1:0-21067 GCA_029593785.1 Cabassous unicinctus | reverse complement strand
GTACAGTAATAATAATTACACTCCAGACTTCATTCAGATTTAACTAATTTTTCTACTCATATCCTGTTCCTCTTCCAAGATAGAATTCAGGATACCACATTCATTTGGTTTCCATGAATTTGTTGCAAGAATATTGTGTGACCTTCACAGAATAATGTCATAGTCACAGCTAATGCATGCTCACAATTTAAGGGAATAGCATAATATTTTATTCCGTACATCAAAATTCTATGCATTTGCCAACAAATCTCATTATATCAAGCATAAAGGTTAATTTTGCCTTTATGTTAACAGTTTACTAACTGATTACATTCATTCATTCATGTCTAAACTAACTGAGCACATTCATTGGGCCTCTGTAACTATAATGGGGAACAAGAATTCTATAGATTATTTAGAATTCTTTGAGAACCTTGAAGCATCTTAAATCTGGCTTCAGGTGAATCAGCCCTTGCATATCATCCAGCCTGAATTTATGTCTGCAACAGGAGCATTTGTGTCGAGTGCTCCCCAGTAAGTGCATGGGATAGTGTAAGCTGTGCTGAGCAAATATACTTGCCAAGTTGATTTTATCTATAATTGATTAAGAATTTTTTTTTTGCCCTTTGAACAACAGGAGTATACAATATAAAATCAAACATTTAGAGTTATAAATTTAAAAGAAATGGAATAATAAGACAGTTTTATTTTTGTAGATAAGAAAAAAATGCAAACATTGCCATGTTGTCCCATGTAGAATGAGTCATCCACAATTAGGAGTCAGAAAATTTCCAAGCTCTTAAGCAAAGGTGCAGGCAGCAGCATGGTTCAGGTCTACGTGGGATGTCCTCACTTTACTGCTCTCTCTTAACAAAAGTCCTGTCTAGAATTTATTCAATAGTCAGAGAACATGGCCATGCAAACCAAGAGGGGACAGATCCTGACCATCTTCAAAGCTACTTCTGATCTTACTTGTATTTTCATAGCACAGTATTCAGCACTGATCCTGTGGATGTGGTCACATGTCAGGAAGTCATTTTTGGGTGAAGGGGCATAACGCGCACCACATTGCATGAGAAAAGAGAGGTGTCAGCATCATTCAGCCATGAGCTAAATAGAATGATAATCTCTTCTAACTGGATTTATGATTTCCCTTTTAGCATGCAGGTCATTTTCACACACACACACACACACACACACACACACACATTTATACATGTATATATTAGTTTTCTTTCATTTCATAAGTAATTAGCAATTTATTAAGTCAGAGTTTTGTAGCTCAGGAGTCTGGGTCCAGTGTGGATGGTTTTCTTTTCAGTTTCTTACAAGGCTGAAATCATGGAGTCAAAAGGGCTACATTCTCTCTAAAGCATGGGTTTCTCTTCCAAGCTCAAGCGGCTTGGCAGAATCAGTTCCTTAGGTAGTAGTGCTGAGATCATAAGTTCTTGCTGGCTGTCAGCTCTTGCCTCCTAAAGCCTGCCCCCATTCCTTGCCACATGACCCCTTCAATCTCCACAGCCAATTTCAGATATATTCTTCCATTTCAAATCATACTTATCTATGAATCTAACTGAGCTCTTTGTCTTTAACAAGTACAGCAAAATTTAAAAGACTCCCCTTCTTAAAGTCAACAGATTTAATCATATATGCAAAAATCACTTGACAACAGAACCTGAATTAGTGTTTCGACATCTGAGAGAAGGTGTGGCTATACCAGAGGCAGGAGTCTTCAGGGTTTTATAGAATTCTACTTGCCACAATATATTTTTTAAAATAATTTACCAAAGATTGATTGGGCCTCAATTGGATCTTTGGCATTGGGGAAGATTTGGAAAATTTCACTTTTTATAATCATTTTATGATTTCAGAGAAGGAGAGGATAGAAGAGCTAGTTTCCCAGGTGGCACTGAAATGAAATGACTTTCACATTTTCTGCATCCTCAGAGTGTTATTACTTGTAAAATGAACCAAACTTATCTGCTAAAATTGAAAAATAATTCTAATGCTTGTTCCATGGATTCTCACAGCACTTAACCTAAACTCAAACTTTCATCCAGTTAATGTTCCCCTCAGATCAGGCTTTTGCACACTGTTTTGTTTGTCTTTCTTAAACATTAAGGACCATTGTTTTCCAAGTCCTGTTCCTTTTCTGAAGTGCTCTTCCCTGAGCTTTGAATGCTAGTTCCCTTCTCTATTCTTGCATCAGGCCAACTGTCCCCTACTAAAAGGGGACATTTCCTTATTCCACATTTTAGGTGGACCCTTATGGGCCAGTTACCCTGCATAATACAACCTGTTTTATCATCATGTCATCCATGACTATTTTAAATTTTTGAATGTTGGTAAGCATGGGAAGAGGAATATATTGTATTGCAGAAAACCTATCAATTCCATAGTAGAAATTGAAGTCAAATAAGCAAACTTAAATATGTATTTTAAATGTAACTTCATGGAAGAGCAGGAAAGGAAACATGGGCGTTGAGGGCAAATTTGAAGAAATTAATAGCATCTTCTCAACTCAAAAATGTGGTGGACCAAAAACAGGGTGGATTGTTGGTGAGAAGGAATGCCTTCCCTGATGTTGTGGGTCTGTGCAGCACCATTCCTGAATGCTTGGTGAGGGGACGCTCTTCTAAGGTAATAGACTCCTAAGGGGACAAACTGCAGAAAATGAACTTATTATTAATTAGAATTGGAACAATACATGCCTTAGGACACTCCACATAAAGGGAAACCTCTTGGGGGTATTAGGGAGGTTTCTTTGGAGGAAAAGTTACTCTCAGGAGAGAGGAAGAAATTTTTATGTATGAAATTGTTAAACTGTCTCCAATTTTTCTCTTTCCCTCTGACTATTCACACAGAGGTTGATCATGAAATGGATCTAGGTTCAAATTGCTCTAATGCTCCTGAGTAACAGCATTGCTCCCCTGTAGGGGAGGAAAAATCAGAGAAGCCGGGTAAGAGTGGCTGCAGAAATTTTATTTATTTATTGTCTACCCCTTCCAACAAAATGAATCCTTCATGAAGTCAGAAGTTCTGTTTTACTTGTTCATAATATAATGTCCTATGTCTAGAAGTGTTCATGATATTGTTATTTGCATAATTCTATAAATATCTTTGATCAGACCTTGGGAGCAGAAGCCATTTTACCTTTTACCAATAGGTGGAGGTGTTACACTTTAGGTCTGCTTATCACTTCATTAGTGAATTTAGTAACTGGTGGGCTTAAAGGATATTGCTAAAGGTGGCTTGTAAGTATCTGGTGACATTTCTGGAGAAAGTATTTGTGTTGAGGGCAATACAGAGGTTTGGTTTTGGATATATTGAGAACCCTTTAGAAAGTCCAAGAAGAGCTTTAAATATCTATTTAATATTCAGAATAGACTGAGATAGATATATAATTTTTGTGCTACATCTTCATCTATCCAAAGATGTGAGTATATTCCTTCCACATATGTTTTGCCACAATATTTATAAGATTCAATTAAGTTCTGGAACTATAGACCTACATATGCACATTATCTACTGCAAAATTAACTTATGCTTTCAAGATGGTTGTAAGTGATTTTAAATAGTACAACTGGTAATAAAAATATTTATATTTGTCAATTTTCCTGAACTTTGTTGAAAATGGGAATCTTGGGTTGATTTCCGGGACTTTTTCAGGCATAGATTTGCATTTCCTTTGGTCATGAAAGTTGTATCTCCTTCCATTATTTATCTTTATAACAGACTGCACAGGAACATTTGCCTTTATACTCTCTAATAATTTGCATAGATTTCTCAGGGACTTGGTTGTCTGCTCGGAGTTCTATTAATGCGGTTTCCCTGGAGATGGGACCTGAGTGCATCAAACAGGTGAGCAAGATGATGTCACCGTCCCAACTCCTCATCCTCCTGTTGCTCTGCGTCTCAGGTGAGAGGTTAAGAAGAGTTGGAGAATGGTTTAAAACAGCAAGTGAACAAGTCATTTAATATAAAACAGATCTGATTATATATGATAATTTAAAAATCTTACATTTTGATACATATTTTGCACATTTGTGATTCAATGTCTGATCTATGTTCTTTTCTGGTTGCAGGTGCCAGTGGGGACATCATGATGACCCAGTCTCCAGGCTCTGTGGCTGCATCTCCAGGAGACACCTTCACCCTCAAGTGCAAGTCCAGCCAGAGTGTTAGCAACTACTTAGCATGGTACCAGCAGAAACAAAGCCAGGCTCCAAAACTGCTCATCTATGGTATATCCAACCGGCCATCTGGGATCCCTGATAGATTTATCGGCAGTGGTTCGGGGACAGATTTCACTCTTGTAATCAGCAGATTCCATGCTGAAGATGTGGGAGGTTTTTACTGTCAGCAAGGTTACAGCAATCCTCCCACAGTGCTTCAGCTTCAAACACAAATCTACTCCCAGGTCAGTGAGTCTTGCAGCATCAGCTGCTTCATCCTCACCCAAACATGAAGTCTTCTTCCTCCATCTGTCTGAGAAGCCACAGTTTCTCAAGGATTGTGCCATAGAAACCTCCGTGTTTTGCATGGGCAGATCAAATGACAGTGTGAATAAATTTCTATCTCTTACCCTCTAGGCAAGTGTACTGCAAGTTTTACACCCTGGTGGATGGATTCTCTCTTCAATATATGTCTTAATGCTGAAAAATTTTCTGTCTTGATTCTTTATTCTTTCAATTTTCTTCCTTCTTCCCCACCATCCTCCCACTCTGCTCCTTCACAAGGTTATATCCTTGATCCTTCATATTCAAAAGTTCCCCCATAGAAGGTCATCTTCTTCCCTTATTCTTCCCTTCCATGAACCTTGTTTCCATCCAAGCTTCTCAATTCAATGTCACAAAAGGTGATTTGACTGGCTACTCTACTTTCTTTTTTTTCTTTAGATAACTATTTTCATTTGTTATTACCATCAAGTAATAATTGTGAATGCCTTTAATATATATAGTCATGAAGAATGCTTATGTTATATGGGATGATGCATATCCAATGAAATATGTTGATCTAATTTGGATATAAAATTTTCCATTGAGCTTCATATTCCTGTGATTGTCACCCTATTTCTATAGTTCACTTAAAAAATGGCTGAAACATAAACTCACCAAAATATCAATGATTTCTCTATTGTTATAGGATCTGGGGTTACTGCATCAAAAATGAATATGTTTGAAATGACACATATACAAGTTTATTCTTTCAAACATTATCAAAAAGTGTATATTCCATTTGTGTAGAAGAGAAAAATAATGCAAAAAAGAATATATGAATATCTTATGGACGGAAGCAGTATGGACCTCAATAAAGTATGATCTTAAAGTTAATCCATTATGTGGGTGTAACCTATTGTAGGTGGGACATTTTGAGTAGGTTACTCAGTTAATGTCTGGCCCTCTTTGAATCTTGATCCTGTTACTGAGTCTTTTATAAGAGAATGAAATTCAGACAAAGAATGAGAAAGTCATGGAAGCAGGAATGTGAAAGCAAAGAAACCTGGAAGAGAAGGAAAAGACCAGCAGATGCCACCAAGTGCTTTGCCATGTGACAAGGAGTCCAGGGTGCCAACAGCCAGTCTTTGGAAGAAAGCATTGCCTGATAATGCCTTGATTTAGTCATTTTTCTAAGCCTCAAAATTGTAAGCTTGTAAGTAAATAAATACTTATTGTGAAAGCCGATCCATTTCTATAGCCTGACAAAACAGAACAATCTATTTTTAAATATTCACAGAATAACTGAAAGTCTACCTCCTTTTGTAAAGCCCTTTTTCTTTTCTCCATCTTTTTCAGCCATTATCATTCTTTCAAAGGCAATTCTCTAATTTTTTTGCTTTATCCCTCTAGAAATATGTGACAACTTTCCCCCTGAACTTTTTCATCAATTGCCCGCTTTCCCTCTAATCATCCCTTGGGCAATGAAAGAATTCATGATTCTTAAATCTGTTGTAAACTGAACACTTTGGATAGCATTTACTACCACATTAATCTCAGTGTAAAAGTTGAAATACTCTAGACATTCTAGTATTATTTCTGAAGTTACCTCATAAATTCATTGGTGGATGAAATTTGATTTGACCAAATATCTCATCAAATCTGAGAAGAATACATCAAACACTCTGACACACATAACCATTCTTTACTGCTAGTAATGAGAGGTGTTTTAAAATCATTGAATCCATGCCATTCATTCACTCAAAAAATATTTATTGAGCAGATGCTCAGTCAGTTGCAAAGATTCCTCCTTTCATTGTAGTTGAGAAACAATATGCATATGTAAAATGTGAAAAATCTAGTATTCCATTTTTAAGTGATAGGAAGATAAAGAAGTCAGGGCAGGGGGAGAAGATTGTGACATAAGAAATAATAGCAATTTAAAATGAGAAAATTAATCTTTATTACTGCCAAATATACCATGACCAAAACACAGTAGCATAAAGCTTAAGGTGTTGAATTTTTAGTTAGCTGTGCAGTCTGTTAATATGGGCAGGCTAGAGTATTTGGCTGGGTTTACTCTTGGTTTCCAGTTATCTGCCAGGTCCCCTTAGGACTGGATGATCTAGACTCTATGTTCTTTAATTTCCTTCCCATGTCTGTTAGCTGGCCATCAACCCAGCTTTGGTTGCCTGGACCACATGTCTTTTACCACCTGGCAGACTAATTCTAGCTTTTTCTGATGGTAATTTTCAGGCTCCAAAAGAGGAAATGAGAGCCCACATTCAGAGAGTTTTATACCCTGATGGATCAACTACCTCTTCCCTGTGACTTCTTTATTTAAAATTTCATATTTTGACTCCTTGTTCACCTTTGCTTACTCTGGCCCTGCTATTAACCTCAAAATATTATATAAAGATATAATCCTGATCATCACAGGTTCAAAATCTCCTACAGAGACAGAAAGAAAGTGTTTTTCATTCTCCCTGCTTATGTACTGGACTTTCTCTCCCAGCAGGACTTTCTGCTCAGAGTCTCCTGACTGTATTTTACAGGTTTTGCACAATGCCTTTGCTCATTTCTCACATTTTTTTTTTTGAAAATAAAAGAAAATTTTAAAAGGTAGAATATTATCTCACTGTCATTCTTTTCCTTTTAAAGACCACTCCCCAATTTTCCATTCCTAATTTTAAATATGTCCAAATTTCCCCATGACCCTTTCCCATCAGTTATCAATTTATTTATTGTTTGTACATCTCTGATTCTTTTTACCTATGTGTCCTCGAATAAAATAACTTCTCCGTGGCAAGGATTTCTCAGATATAAAATGGACATAATAATTGTACCTATTTTGTAGGGTTGTTGTGAGGCAAAATGAGTCAATACATATAAAATGCTATGAGCTGAACCTGATACATAGAAAATACTTGTTTCCTATGATTGATAGTATTTCCATATGTCTTTCAAAAATGCCTTTCATCCCCCATTTTTCATCAATTATTAATGATTAAATAAGTTTTCTATGGTAAATTTAACAAATTAAAAGCAACTTGATGACTTACAATAACAGAATTTAATTCTCTCACAGTTTTGGAATCCAGAAAATTGAAATTTTATTACAAGACTGAAATCATGTTGTCTGTAAGGCCACACTCCCTCTGGATGCTCTCAAGGAGAGCATGTTCTTCACCTCTGCCAACCTTTGGTGGCTGCCAGAAGTCCTTGTTTTCAAAGTACATTAATCCATGGGAAGTGGGTGTGGCTCAATGGATGGAGCTCCCGTTTACCATATGTAGGCCCCAGTTTGCTTCTCGGGGCCTCCTTGTGAGGGCAGGCCGGTGTGCCCGTGCGGCGGTAGGCTGATGCAGCAAGACCTCACAGCAGGAAGCGGGTATGGCTCAATCGATAGAGCCCCCGTTTACCATGCGGGAGGCCCCGGGTTCGCTTCCTGGGGCCTCCTTGTGAGAGCAGGCCAGTCCGCGTGGTGGGCTGATGCAGCAGGACCTCACAGTAAGGGGGAGATAAGCAGACACGGATGAAACACACAGCGAATGGACACAGTAAAACACAAGCAACAAGGGGGGGATAAATAAATAAATAAATAAATCTTAAAATAAAAAAAAAAAGTGCATTAATCCAACTTTCAAGTCCAGCATCTCCAAATGTTTCTATGCTCTGCCCTCACATTGACATTTTCTGTTTGTCTGACAAATTATCCTGCCTCACTTTCATAGGTATACACGTGATTGCATTCATACCTCAAACATAAAACCTAGGATAATCTCTTTATCTTGAATTAAATTTAAGAAACTACAAGTATGTCTCATCTAAGGTAGCATACATGGGTACAAGGTTTAAGACCAGTTATTTTCAATCTATTATTCAGTCTATAGTGTGTTCCATTCAACCCCAATGATACTAATTTATCCCACGTGCAAAATACATTTTCTTCATCCCAACATCCCCAAATGTCTAAACAAATTACAACATCAACTCAACTCCCAAACCTCATTTAAATATCATCTGCTCCACTGTCCCAAGTCATCATCTAAATCATCTAAATCAGATATATATGACATTTTGGGAAGATCCATTCTGGGGCAATATTCATTACTCTGTGTGAAACAATAACTAGAAAACAACTTTATTGATTCTGAAATACCATGATGGAGGAAGCATAGTATAAAAGTTTTAGGCATTCCAATTCCAAAAGAGAGAGAATGGAAGGAAGAAAGGAATCACTGCTCCCAAACAATTCTGAAATCCTGAAGTTCTATTAGGTTCATTGCCTGTGAGTCATCATTGTGGCCTATAGATTGTCCCTTAGGCCCATGGCTTTGGCTTCTGGACCTCTGGTTCTGACTTATGAACCAAGGACTCTGGTCTCTGAGCCCAAGTCTGTGATACCTGTGTCTGAAGAGCAGGCCTCTGTCTTCATCTGTGGTAGATTGAATTTTATATATATTGGTTTTTTAAAAAAAAGATACTTAGATTACATAAATGTTACACAAAAACTATAAGAATTCCCATTTGCCCCATACCCCACACCTCCCACAACCTCCTACAAAAACATCTTTCATTAGTGTGGCACATTAATTGCAATTGATGAACACTTCCTGGGGCTTTGCCAGGACAGTAGTTCACATTGTAGACCACACTCTCTCCCACACAGTCCTGCATGCTATATGATGATGTAAAATGGCCTATATCTGTTTTTGCAACATTAAGTGGCATATCTCTGCTTGTCTCAGGAAAGCTTTGTTACAAAGAATTATAAAAAGCCAGAATATGGGATATGTGTGTTCCTGGCATAGTTATTTGGAAGCTTAAGGGAAATCTATAAGAAAAGACAAGTTGGATCAATTCGACCTAAAATTTGACTTAAAAGGTGGGTTGAAATCTATGCAGATAGCTAAAGAGATTCCTTTTTAAAGTAAATAAAAAATGTCCATTAAGCATCTATCATTTATGATGCATGATATATGTATAGCAGGTTGGATAATGTAACTAGAGTGAATTATATATCATTTAATTTGATGTTAAAACTTAATGAAATATTATTAATAATTTAATACCTAATATCAAGGGAAAAAACCTGTAGTTCCTCTGTGCTTATCACAGGGTTTCATATCATTAGACAAGAGGGTCCTCCACAGATCTTTCTTGGATATTCCCATCTGTGTTCCTGGCTTCTGCTTCCTGGTTGAAGCAATCCATGATGCACATGCCTGATGTCCTTTACATTTCTGAAAATTTTCAAGTTGTCCTTGAATTTATCATGCTTCCTTTACAGTAAATATCTTAATTTTACCACCTTTTGCAAACTAGATAGGCAGAGAATTACCCAAATCATCATTCCTGTTCTTTTCTGCTTAAAAGTTTTTTTTCTTCAATTTGCCTTTTCTATTGAATTTTACATACATAACAAGAATAACTTGGGAGAGTCCAGTGAACTGGAGTGTAGGTGTAGCATATCTTCTGAAATTCAGGTCTCTACTGGCATATGGATGGAACAAAGATTTATGTCTCTGGGGCAATTATTTATCAAGTATAGTGTAAATTATAGGTTCAAAAGAAAGGGGCAGAAGAGCCATTTATAGAGAACCTATAAATGATTATAACTCTGTTATACTGGGGAGAATGAATTCCAAAGTAAGGCCCACTGCCAAATTCTTGATCTGTCTGTCCTGCTTATAGTTTCTAGATGTCTCTAGAGCCCTCAGGAGACACTGTTTACTGTGGCAGTCAACAATCCTGCTGAGACTGGCATAGGTGTAACTTCTGGAATAAACTCCCAACTCACTTTGAAATATCTTCACCATAAAAATTCATTTGTATTTACCATTTCCCCCTGTGGTCAAGGTCTTTTTCCAGATGCATTGCTAGTTGTCACTTGGTAATTATCCCTTGGTGCCAGGGAGGCTTATCCCTGGGAGTCATGTCCCACACCCAGAAGAAGGTGGTGCATTTATATACTGAGTTTGGCTAAGAGAGAGTTCACATTTGAGTAATAAGTGAGTTTTCAGGAGGTAATTTTTATGCAGTATATAATACTAGGTTAAGTTCCAGTTTCACAAGAAAATGTTCATAAGTACCATTATCAATATCAATGAGCTGGGGTAATGGTATGTATTCCTTCACTAGGCACTGCACTTGCATTCTGCGGATTCTTGCTGTCCTATTAAAGAATGTAGCAGAACTCCCCAGGATGGGAATTCAATATTCTTTTGGTTATTGTGTGGATCCCCACCCACCAAGACAATGCCCTTTGGACCCTTGAACATATTCATGTGCTTTAGAGGCATGCCCCAGGTGAAAACCTTCCCATGCATCCTTCAGTCACTGACATCAAGCACCAGTGGTCCTCCCCTGCCACAGTTGTGACACTTCTGTGACTTAAAACCTCTCCAAAAATGAAGCCAACAAAATAACCAAATAAAATTAAAAAGAAAGTAAAATAATTATTTAAAAAATAAACAATAATATACAAAAAATAAAATAAAATAAATTTAGACATCGTGTCTTTCATCACTGTAAGATTTGTTGTGTTGTATGTACAGTGACATTTTCTTCCATATATTCTCCCAGTGTCTTGTTTTTTCATTTTATCTTCAGAGAAGCTTTAGTAAACACGAAAGTCACATAGAGAATGTAGGGGATTCCCATGTACTCAATGTCCTCCCCCTTATCCCTTCTCCACTATTAATAACATTTTATATGCAGATGATCCATTTGTTACAAATGATTTTCAAATATTGAGCCTTGCTACTCACCATGGTCAAAGTTTTGCATTATGGTTTATGTTTTGGATCATACAGTTTCATAGGTTTTTACATAATTTGAAGTGGCTGTATCCATTATTACAAAATTACGCTGAACAATTCTAAAGCACGGAAAATACCCTGCTTTCCATCTCTTCTATTTTTCCCTTCCTCTACCCTTAAACGTATGGTAGTCAATAAGTTTCCATTTTTGAAGAAGAAGATTCATAATTACTTGCAATAATATTGAGGGCTTGACCTATTAGTGTGTTTTCTGTTATTATTAGGCACTATGTTCTCAAGGTATTCTTGTCCCTATAATTGAGAACATAGCAGTACTCCCTAGGATGATGGACAGCATCCATCCAAAGGAAAAGAGAGTGTCTTCAACTGGAGGCAAGATAGTTCCATCCATCTGCCCCATGGAATCTAAGCATCTTCTCAATTAGAAATGGAGAGGGCCTCAACATCACCAAATGCTCAAGATTGGGGAATGAACAATGGACTAAAGTAGACTTGCTATTCTACTATAGACTTATTATTATTCTAGCAATGGAAGAACTCTTATTCTTGATATAAAGGCAGTGGCCACCAGAGGTTCTGAGGGATGGGAGAAGGAAGAATAGGTGTGATATGGGGGCATCTTCAGAACATTGGGATTGTCTTGCATGACATTGCAGTGAGAAATACAGGGCATTGTTTATTTTATCATAACCTACAAAATTGTATGAGACAAAGTTTAAACTATAATGTAAATTGTAGTCCATGGTTAGCAGCAATGCTTCAATATGGGTTCATCCGTTGTAACAATTATACCACATGAAATAAAGATGTTGTTAATGTGAGAAAGTGTGGGAGAGGGAGGGAATGAGGCATATTCAATTCCCTTATATTTTTATATATCACTTTTTAATATAAAGTTTCTATAAATTTTTTTGAAAATTAATTAAAAACATACTTGGGAAATGAGTTCAATGCTTTGCTTGGAAATATGCTCAACTAAGTATACATGTTTATTGATTACAAGTTTTGCTTTTCATATGAAAGTACAACAAAATTCAGCAAAGTTTCTGCTTCTATACATACGGATTGTCATTCCTCCCCTTTAAGGTAACAGTTCCTTATTTCTTTCTGAGCCCACAACAGAAACAACTTTAATGTCTACATTTCTTTCAACATTCTGCCTGAGGAAATCTAGGCTTTTTTATTAGATGCCTCAAAATCTATCAGTCATTACCCATAATTCATTTCCAAAGTTACCTCTAAATATATATATATATATTTGGTTATAGCAGCACTCACGCTTGTTACTAAAGTCAGTCAAGATTCCACCAGAGAAATAGAACTTATACATATATTAAGAAATTCATGGCAAGGATTGTTATTTGATTGTTGTGGCTGACTTGCTTCAGTCCTCAAGGCTTCCAATTTCTGTCTTCCCTGTCTTTATATCACCTAATTTTCTATTTGTGGTCAAATGTCCCTCTTATATGGGTAAATGTGATGGCACTTAGGGTCCAGCGTTTGATCCAAGCAATATCCTCATCTGAAGATCCTAACTTAATCACATCTTCAAATATTTTGCCAAATGAGGTAAAACATACAAGTTCCCAGGATTACAAACTTATAATTTTGTAGTGCTTCCTTCGGTTTACTACAAACATACAAAAATATATCTTCAAGCCTCATGAATCCTCTATCTACTAATCCAACTTATACTTTTAACTTCAATTCTAACCATACCTTTTCTTAAATACTCTGCCATTTCTTCCTTTTTCACTATCTACACATGAAGGACAACTATGATTCTTATCTTCTAAACCAAATTCACATTTTTTGTTTCCTAGACAGATTATCATTACTTTTATATATAGATAATGATCATAATGACTATCATTTATGATATGCTCTACATATTTCATTAAATACTAATAAAAATAATGTGAAGTAGACTTTAGCATCATTCCAAAATTTACTGCAGTTACTTGCTTGATGCAATATTGGTTCCAAACCATGAATGCTGAGGCAGGGTACAAAAGAAAAATCTGGGATATTGATAGAATGTAGGTTCCAAAATTTAGGAATTCTGACCAATTTGACATGAATGTCGCCTAAGATTCAAATTTTTACCAGGTTACCCAGGTGATTCTCATATGCATCTTACTTGGAAAAGTGTGACCATCTTTGATGATTATGAGAACTTGTGTCATTCCTTTTCTGTGGTTGAGTTCATTCCTGGGTAGGGTTACATTAGGCTTGCCTGAAACTTCCTGTTTGCTATGAATTGTCCATTTGTCTTCTCTAGTTAAACATTTGTCTAGAACATTTTATTTCTTAGTAAAATATTATTAAGAATTGAATTAAAATTAACCAGGATGACTTTATAGGCCATTTTTTAAACTACAAATTTTTGCCATGGTCTTTGTTTATGAGATATGTGTGGTCAAGAGTCCTTTAAGTTTAACAAGTTAAATTTGAGATTGACCAGCAATTATGTACCTCACTTTTCTTAGCCATTGTCCTTTTCATCTTTGGACAACTAAGTCTTCCTGGTCACAGATAGTGATGGGTGTGAAGTATGTCATGCTGCTCTCCTACTGCCTTTTGCTCTACTATCCAATTGTGCCTCATTCTGTGTTTTGGTCTTCTACATGCACAAAGTGGACATGTAGCCAATCTTTGAGTGTCATAAATTCCTGGGAGTGCTGTATCAAAGTATCACAAACTGAGTGGTTTAAGGCAACAGATTTATATTCTCACAATTCTCGAGGCTTGGAGTCTGAAATCTATGTTTGGGCAGGTCCATGTTACCCTTTAAACTTGTAGGAAAGAATCATTTCCATGACTCTGTCTTCACTGCTGGCATTGGCTTCCCACCAGTCTATAGCATTCTCTGCCAAAATTGTCACATGGTGTCTCCCCTCTCTCTTTCTATCGGAGTTCAATCTCCTCTTCTTAGAAGGTTATCAGGAATATTTAGATAAGGGCCAATCCTAGTTCTTTTTAGATTCATCTCAACCAACATCTTCAAAAACCTTGTTTCCATATATGGACACATTCAGGGGACGTGATGTTAGGACTGGAACATATTATTCCGTGGGATATAATTAAATCCATAATACTGGGGGGGGGGTAATGGAAAATGTAGGGATTTGAAGATTAGTTATATGTAAAGTATTTGTGTTTAATGGAGGCTCAGCAGTCCTGATATAGAAGAAATAGAGGACAACGCTTTGAGTTCATGGTTTATTTGTGACTCTATTTAATTGCATGATAATAGTTATTTTTATTTCATAAAAAACCTTTTTGGGAGTAATGAGATAAAAAATGAAAGTATATGTTTCACAAAAAACTACTGAATTTTTTCTCAACCATTAAATAATAAATATGAAACATACAAAATATTTATTATTTACTCTATGCCATGAGAGCTGATAATATGTAATCAAGAAGACAACAACCTGTTAAATAAGGTAAGCATGCAATTCATGTGCATGTGTTCAGCACCCATCCCAGGAAGCAGAGAGTCTCAAACGCAAACAATACAGTTCCATCCATCTGCCCCATGGGATCTAAGCCCTCTCTCAATTGAAGGCAAGGTGAACATCACCATCCCAAAATCCTCAATATTGAGGAATGGACAAACATAAGAGGGGAAAACAACTGTGGACTAAAGTAGACTTATGATTATTCTAACAATGGAATAACTTCTATCAATGATAGAAAAGTAGTTGCTACAAAATTTCTGAGGGGAGGGAGAGGAAAGAACAGGTGCAACATAGGGGCACTTTTGGGACATTAGCATTTTCTGAGTGAGATTGCAATGATGGATACAGGTCATTATACATTTTTCAAAATCTATAAAATTGTGTGGAGCAAGGTGTACACTATAATATAAACTATAGTCCTTGGTTAGTACAATGCTTCAGTATGAATTCATCAATTGTAACAAATGTACTGCTCTAATGAATGTTGTTGCTAATGTGGATAAGTGTGGGAGGGGAAAGAGGTGGGGTATATCAAAATTCCCTATGTTTTTAATGTACCATTTATGTAATCTAAAGCTTCTTTAAAAACTATATTTAAAAAAGAGTATGGGGCCTGTCGAATTTTACTATGTGTAGCAGTTAAAGTTTTATTTATGTGCCACTATGAATTATGAGCTTTCATTTAGATAAAATAAGAGTTCTTATAAAATAATTTTGCTTATTTGGTATCTATGTCTCCATGTACAGAAAATTGAAGTGATATCTTTTATGGCTTGCTCCATTAGTGTAAAAATAATTTTGCAGATAGACAAATGATACCAGTTTTATATAAGTAGATTCATGCTTCAAATAGAGAATCAATAAATTTCTATAATGAATTACTTTTATCTTTATGCAATTTATGATATTATAGAAAAGTTTTGAAATTTATTCTGGTGGTAGTAAAATATCTGATATAGTAAATAATATAATAAATTCAGTTAAATTCCTCAATATTAAAGATGATTATTTTATCTTTGTGATTGTTATAAAACAAGTTCAGGTGAAACACAATTGTTAATTGTGGTAAAATAATTTTACCAACAAATTATGAAACCTAGGGAGTGGCAACTAGAAATTGATCATGGTTCACAAATGTTTATAATTTTACCCAAATTTTTGTAACATTCTCTTGATTGAAGGAGAAACTGCAATGGCAAAAATCACAAATTTTATGTATTAACCAGCATTTTATGTCTCCCCCAAAACAATATGTTGAAGCCCTAACTAAACTCTGGCATCTCAGAATGTGACCTTATTTAGACCTGGGTTCATGCTAGATTGGATTAGTTAAATTAAGGGGAGGTCACCCTGAGGATATGGGTCCCATTCCGATATACTCCTTGTCCTTATAAGAAGGTGGGAATTTTACAGACACAGCCATAAGCAAGAAGCAAAGTGTGCATGGAGAAAAAGGAGATTGTAGTTATGCTGCCACCACCAAAACTAAGAGAAAGTCATGAAATAGATTCTTGCTAGAGAATGCAGATGGTGCATAGTCCTGCCAATGCCCAGATTTATGTTTTCCAGCCTTCAGAACTATGAAGCAATAATAAAATTCTTTTATTTTACAGACACCTAGATACAGGTACTTTGTTATGGTAAGCCTACACTCTCACATATTGTATATTTGTACCTACACAAGCAAACAAGCACCTTCACATGCACACAGAGAATAACTGAATAACATATTTTATGTATGCAGGTGTCAAACAAAAATGAAATAATTCAATACACAACTTTTCTCTTTGTTACTTATTATGAACTGGTTTCCATAAAATTTTGAGCCTTTGAAGAAGTACGAAATTCAATCTAAGTGGTAATGAACATTGGTAATCAACTTTGTGTAAGAAAGTCCTAAAATTTTGTGCAAATATTATTCAAAATCAGTGGGAAAACTTTAATCCAGTTATTCAATGGTGTGTCAAAAATGCCAGCTTTTCATTATTCAGTGAATTGCAATTAGGAAAAAGTTTGTGAAGCTTGAAAGCAAGGCAGGAATTGAAATATTTAAAAATGAGAGCTCCAGCAATTATTTAATTTTGAAATTCCATTATAATATTTTAAAATATTTGTGCTGACAATTAGATCAGGTGTTCCTTCCATTTTGTTGAATGAAAACACTTTGGAAACTACAGGATTTGTGAGAGGAGTTGTTGCCCATTTTCTAGAATCAAATCATACACTTTCTCAAAGTTGATCCTAGTGGGAGATATGAAAGTTTCTTTGATGCTGTGGGAAATGCCCAAGGGAAGATGAGTGGTAGCTTTTTCTTCAGTAATTTAGAGAAGAGTGATGGTGAACCTAGTCAGCATAATAACGTGATTGTTTTTTATGTAGATAAGCTTTTGTAAAGAGTTTTAGCAGAATATTAAGGTCTAGAAATTAATTCTCTTTAAGCTATTTATGCCCAGGAAGCTCTGAGAGAGCCTTTGTATATAACAGTGGTCTAAATACCACTGTTTGAAGACGACTGTTGTAAAAAAGGAGAGTTTGAAATTAGCAAAGGAAAATTAGGTGTCAAAGAAACATGTTTCCATCCAGTGTTCAATCAACTTTACAAATACATCAATCTGTGTTTTTCAGAATAAAATTTATTTTTGAATTATTTTAGATTTACAGAAAAATGCAGAAGTAATGTGGAGTATCCACTTGCCATACTTCCAGTTTCCCCAAATGTTAACATTTCATGTAGCCATGGTGCATTTATACATCTAGAATAATTAAACCCCAGATTTTATTTGAATTTAAGCATCTCTCCACTAATATCCTACTCCAGCTCAAAGATCCAGTCTGGACACAATGTGGTATTTCTTTTCTATGAATTTTCTTGCTTGAAAATAGGGTGCCCTTTATAGAAATAAGGTATTGCTTCTACTAATGCAGTACATTTTAAATGCAAAAATTATATTTTATTGTATGCATCAATATTCCATGAGTTTGTCACCAAATATGAACATTCAAGACCAATTATGAATCTTGTTCTCAGGGGTAAAAATGAATAACAAAACCTGCTTCCTGAAATATTCATAAGCATAATTACAAATGCAATTTCTTTACAAAAGTTATAATTCAGCATCCAATCTCCTTTTGAAATACAATATTGGGAACATAAAGACAGTTATGACTTGTGCAATATAAACCACACCTATGTCTGAAATGATGCATTAGTTTATAAAATTTCAATGTTAAAAAAATGTACTCTAAGATCAAGCATTTGCTGATGAATTACATTAACTTATTTTTCTATAAACAGTAATTGAGATGTTACATTTTCTGTTGAGATCAGAGTGGAAGAACAAGTGTTCCAAACCATGTACAATTGTTTGAGGATCCTGAAGGATGTTAAAGCTGGCAGAGTTAATCAACCCTTCCACACTCGCTCATTCTTATGGTATATTTGTAACAAGACCCTGATGTATTAGGTATTACCTGGGTTACAGCATGGGGTGAGGGATATGTCCTGAGAAAATATACAATGAGAAGAACTTCCAGGAAGATGGAAGATTAGAAAGGCATAGTACATACTTCTCTGCCAGAAAAATAGCAAGAGGATAGGCAGACACTGTCCATAATACTATTTTAAGGTTTAGGACAGCAAGTGAAGGCTGTGCAGCAACAAGAAGAGAAAGGGTTGAAAAAAGGAGACTCCATGGAGAAGATTCATGAATAAATCTGCAGTTGCTGTAACCCAATCCCCCACCCTCAGAGCAGACAGTATTGGATCATCTGGCCCATGGCTGGATGCTATGGACTGAGGGATTCACATGGGTCCAATTACCCAGGGAAAGGGAGATGAAAGGACATAGCCTAGGGCAATCCAGCTTTTACCCAGTGAATTTGATTTACTGTGTTCCATGGTTCATGGCTTTCCAGGTCTTGTGGGGCCAAAGATTTGTTATTCCTGGGAGTCAAAAGGGAACTAAAGATAACCTGCCTTCTCAAACATAATCCCTACTGATCTGGACTGGTTGTTGATGATTCTTGGCTCTCAACAGCCCACCCTGAGGTGGAACTCTCCAGGATATTGTTTCTGAACCACTCACAAGGGCAGCGTTTCAATTATCACATACCACCCTAGTATTTGAATAGACAGGCCTAAGAATGTGTGCCATCTGCTGTTAGGTCAGGAAAGTTCATGCAAAGAGTAAAAAAGTAAATAAATGAAGATTTTTGGTGCCTTTACTGGCCCCTTCCCCAAAGCCCTGGAAACTGTTCTTTACCAATTTCTGGGTCCATAGTCCCGGTTTGAGCAGTTAAATAGTAGTAATCCTAAAGACTAAGACAAGTTGCATAAAGAATCAAAGAAAAACCATAACACAGAGACACACAACACTAAATCCACAGGCAAGAGAGAGAAACTGGCCATCCGAATAAACTCACCATCATAACCAAATGCCTAGACATTAGAAAAATATTACAAGCCCTGCTAGGAAAATGGAAGATATGGCTCAGGCAACGGAACAAATCAAAGCTCCAGACAAGACTCAGAATTTGAGAAAACTAATCAATCATGTTCAGACAAGTCTCCTAGTCTCCTAAATTGAATCAAGGAGTTGAAGGGCAATATGGCTAAAGAGATAAAAGACATTAAGAAGAAAATGGGTAAGCACAAAGAAGAACTTAAATAAGAAAATAACAGAGGTTATGGGAATTAAAGTCAAAATAGGTGAGAAAAAAGAACATTAGAGACATACAACAACAGATTTGAAATTGCAGAAGAAATAATCAGTGATATAGAAGACAGAATGGCTGAATATGAAAAGAAAGATGGATAGAGAGAGAAAATAATGGGAAAAAAATGAGTAGGGATTCAGGGAGTTGAATGAAAGCACAGGGCACACCAACATGTGGAGATCCAGAAGGAGAAGAGATGGGAAAAGTGGCAGAAAGTGTATTTGAGGAAATAATCACTGAAATTTTCCAAACTTTCATGACAGACCTGTGTACAGATGTCCAAGGAGTACTGCATATTCCACTCAAGATACATCCAAATAGACCTACTCCAAGACACATACTATTCAGAATAGCATGATTCCCAGTAATACTTGAAGCAGATTTCTCATTAGAAGTTATGGAAGTGATGAGATAGTGGTGTGATATATTTAAGATACTGAAAAAAAAACACACAAAAAAAACCTGTCAGCCAAGAATTCTTTACCTGGCATAAGTGCCCTTCATATATGAAAGTGAGTTTAAAATATTCACAAATAAAGAGAATCTAAGAGATTTTGTAATCAAGAATCCAGCTCTACAGGAAACACTAAAGGGAGTTCTGCAGCCTGAAAGGAAAATACATGAGAGAGCATCTTGGAGGAGAATGTAGAAATGAAGACTATCAGGAAGGTAAGAAAAAGTGTTAAAAGCCAAAGAAAAATAAGATTTGATATATGAAAGCAAAGGATAAAATGTTTTAAGCAAGTAATACCATTATAATAATAATGGGGAATGTTAATGGATTAACCTCCCAAAAGATACAGGATAACAGAATGGATTAAAAAAACACATTAGCCATGTATATGCTGTCTACAAGAGACTCACATTAGACCAAAAGATATAAATAGACTGATATTGAAAGGTTGTAAAATGATATCTCACTCAAACTGTAACCAAAAATGAACAGGAGTAGCTCTCTAAAAATATGTGACAAAAGAGATTTTAAATGTAAAAAAGTTATAAGTGATGCAGTAGGCCATTATATGTTAATAAATGGGACGATTCACCCAGGAAGGAGCAGCATCATAAATATCTATGAATCTAACCAGGAGACCTAAAACACAAGAGGCAAACTCTGTCAAAACTGAAAGGAGAAATAGAAGTTTCTACAATAATCAATAGATAGAACAACTAGACAGTGGATTGATGTGGAAACAGAGAACTTGAACTATATGATAATAAACTAGACCTAACAAACATATAAATCAGCAAGTTATTCATTCTTCTCAAGTGTTGGTGGATTTTTCTCCAAGAGACACAACATGTTGGGTCACAAAACAGGTCTCAAGAAATTTAAAAAGATTGAACATAAATAAAGCACTTTCTTGCATCATAAATGGAATAAAGCTGGAAATAAAAAATAGAGAGACAATGGGAAAATTTACAAATATATTTTATTATTCAACCAAAGGGGCACTAATGCAAAATACCAGAAATCTGTTGGGATTTATGATGGTTATTTATTTGGGGTAGAAGCTTACAGTCACAAGGCCATAAAGTGTAATTTATTTCCCTCACTAAAGTCTGTTGCCATGTGTTGGAGAAAGAAGCCTGCCGATGTCTCCAAAGGTTCAGCCTTCTTCTTCCTCTTAAGGCTCTGTGGACCTAGCTTCTTCCAATAACAGCTGTAGGCTGGGATAAGTCTCGT
>JAQZBX010045390.1:0-21062 GCA_029593785.1 Cabassous unicinctus | reverse complement strand
TGAATCAGTAATCCAAAACCCACAACAAAGAAAAGCCCAAGACCATATAGCTTCACAAGGGAATATTACCAAACATTCCAAGACTTAACTCCAATTCTGCTCAAACTCCTCTAAAAAATTATGATGAGGGGAGAACACTCCCTAATTCATTCTACAAGGCTGACACCACCCTCATACCAAAGCCAGATAAAGATACTACAAGCAAAGAAAATTACAAACCAATATCTCTCATGAATATAAATGCAAAAATCCTCATGAAAATACTAGAAAACTGAATCTAATGGCATATTAAAATTATAAGCCATGATCAAGAGGAATTTATTCTTGGTATACAAGAGTGGTTCAACATAAGAAAATCAACTAATGTAATACACCACATTAACAGTATGAAGGGAAAAATACACATGATCATCTCAATTGAATTGGAAAAGACATTTGACGAAATTCATCACCTATTTTTGATCAAAACAATTACAACACTAGGAATAGAAGGAGACTTCTTCAACATGAACATATGAAAAAATCCTCCGCTAATATCCTACTTAATGGTGAAAGACTGAAACCTTCTCTCTAAAATCAGGCATAAAACAAAGGTGTCCATTGTCACCACTGTTATTCAACAATGTACTGGAAGTTCTAGCCAGAGTAATTAAGCAAGAAAAAGAAATGAAAGGCATTCAAACTGGAAAGGAAGAAGTAAAACTTTCCTTAGTTGCAGATGACATGATCCTATATACAGCAAATCCTGAAAAATACAAAAGTTCCTAGAGCTAATAAATGAATTCAGCAAAATGGTGGGGTAAAGATCAGCACCCCCAAATCAGTAATGTTTTTACACACAAGCAATGAACAATAGGAAGAAGAAATCAAGAAAAAAATTCCCTTACAATAGTAACTAAAGAATAAAATACCTAGGAATAAATCTAACAAAGGATGTAAAGGCCTTGTACACAGAAAACTATAAAACACTGCTGAAAAAATTAAAAAAAAAAAAAACAACAACAGAAAATTCAAGTGTTGGAAAGAATGCAGAGAAATAGGAACAATCATTCATTACTGGTTGCAAAGTAAAGTGGTGCTACCACTGTGGAACAAAGTTTGGCAGTTCCTCTGAAAGTTAAGTATAGAATTGCCGTATGACCCTGCAATCCTACTACTTGGTATATATCCAATAGAAATGAAAGCAGGGACTCAAACATATTTGCACACTGATGTTTCACAGGCACATTATTCCCAAATGCCAAAAGTTGGAAGCAACCCAAGTGTCCATCAACCAATGAATGGATAAACAAAATGTGGTATATACATACAATGGAGTATTATTCACCCGTGAAAAGGAATGAAGTTCTGATACATCCAACAACATGGATGAACACTGAAGATATCACGTTAAGTGAAATAAGCCAGGCACAGGACAAACATTTTATTTCTTTCACTGGCATGAAACAATTATCATAAACAAAGTCATGGAGTCAGAATCTGTAATCTAGGTTACCAGAATACTGAGGAGATAGGGACTGTGAAGTTAAGGCCTTAAATGTACAGAGCTCCTATTTGGAACTATGGAAATGTTCTGGGAACAGATGGTGATGATGGTAACACAACACTGTGAACGTAATTAACAGCACTGAAATACATAGCTGAATGTGGTTAAAAGGGGAAATGTTAAGGTATATATATGGTAACAGAATAAAAATTTTTTTAAAAATCCATGGAACTGCACTATACAGTGAACCCTAAGTTAAACCATGGACTAAAGTTAATAGTACAATTATAAAAATGTGCTTTTATCAGTTGTAACAAATATTCCACACCAGTGCAAGGTGTTAATAATAGGGTGTGTGTGGGAATCCTGCATTTTATGCTTGGGTGTTGTATAAAGTCAAAGCTTTGCTAATAAAGAAAAAAAAAGTCCATGTATGTTTTAGCAAATATATATATATCAATTTTCAGAGGTGATTCAGTCATAGCCATTGTATTAATTGAGTCTGAATTAATTAGGCTAAATATTTAAGATTAACCAGGGAACATGGTTGGGGGTCTTCATTATAATTTGTCCAAATTGCCTATCAAAGCTGTAGAAACTAACATTTACCCCAACAACAGCTAGGATCTAGCCTTCTGTGCCTTTTTTTTTTTCCCTTTATTCTGCTTATCTCAAATATTCAATCTCAATTAGGATATATGAAATATATGATTACCACTTTTCAAAATTTAGTAAATTTATTATACCTGAGTGAATGAGGGTTAAAGGTAATGGAAACAATCGCAACACTTTCAAATGGAGCAGTAGGAATCATCATTCTTTGATTACCATTTTCCTACAATATCATAGGAGAATATCACTGATCGTTTATGCTTCTTTGTTCCAGTCTCTCCATCAGACTGGCTCCTCCCCATCTATACCAAATATCCCCTTGCTTTGTTTCTCTCAGATACATACTTTGAATGATTTTAAAACTACAGAAGAGTTAAAAGAATAGAGTCAATGAGCACTGATATACCCTTTAAATGGATTCACCAATTGTTCATGTTTTGCCACATTTGTTTTATCTCTCCATTTATATTATGTATATACTTTTTATGTTGAACCATTTGAAAGTTAAGTTGCAGACATCAAAATAGTAAATACTCCAATATGTATATAAGGGCATATTTATAATACTATGATCCAAGCAAAGAGATTTAACACTGATACTCTCTACTAGAAAATCCATATTCACATTTTCCCAGTTGTTCCAAAATTGTTAGGTTTTGTGTTATTGTTTGTTCAGTCAGGATCCAATTAAGAATCAGCATGACATTTGATAGTCAAGTGTATTTAGACCCTGTCATGGTTCATTTTACATTTAACTTGGACAGGTTATAGTGTCCAGTTGTTTGGTCAAACACTGGCCTAGTTGTCATGAGGAAGTATTTTATAGATGGATTAGCAGCTACAATCAGCCAATCTCCTTTAAGTAAAGGAGATTGCCCTCAATATTGTGGTTGGTTCTCATTCAATCAGTTGGAAGTTGGAATTGAGAACTGAAAATTATAGGGATCAGAAGGAATTCTGCCTTAAGATGCTCAACTCCTCAGGGTCCAGCCTAAGGTACTGAAACTCACATATTCAA
This sequence comes from Cabassous unicinctus, assembly GCA_029593785.1. Lineage (NCBI taxonomy): Eukaryota > Metazoa > Chordata > Mammalia > Cingulata > Chlamyphoridae > Cabassous > Cabassous unicinctus. The sequence goes on along the minus strand of JAQZBX010045390.1, from coordinate 17,946 downwards.
TATCACAATTGCAAGAATTTCCAGCCTCTGGCCTGCCCTCCGAATTTGGACTTGCCAAACACTTCAATTGAATGAGCTACTTCCTTATATTCAATATCTCTCTCCGCCCCCCACCCCCAGCTCCCTTTCTCTAGAGAACCTGGCTTGATATAGACGCTTATAATCTAGAATTATCTTTTTTTTTTGGTCATTTTTCTTCTGCAGAATACAGGCCAACTGTCTAGTAGAAGAATACCACAATTTTTGTTTCCTCATGGTTAAGCTCAAGTCAAACATTTTTACCATGAATTTTACATAAATAATATTATGTACTTTCTACTATACCATATCAGGAGGCATAAAATGTCTGTCTTATAATAGGGGATTCTAAATTTGATCATTTTGTTAAGGTGGTGCCTGCCAGGTCTTTCAATTGCAAAACTATCTTCTTCTCTTTGTAATTAATGTGTAATCTGTGGAGTACCATTTGAGAATACGTGAATATCTTGTCCCCAAAAATCTTTTATCCAAAAGATTTAGCATGCATTGATATTCCTTGTCAAAATCTATTATTTCATGGATGGCTGAAAAACAGTGAGTTTATCATTCCTTCTACATGATTGCTGGCATATTTCTGGGAGGAACTTTCCTTCCCTCCTCCTCATTCTTTTTTTTTTTTAAAGCATCACTATGGAGTCAGGGAATTCTTTTGTTTTTTAACTAATGTTTTATGATACATTACTGTCATTCTTTCTGATGCTTTACTCATCCTGATTTGGCTTAAGTGAGTACGTAAGTCCTTTTGACATGTCCTCATAATTCTGTGTACATTTCTTTGCTTGCCATTCTAGGCTTATCTTATACTTTGTATGCCTTAAACCTGAAATCTTACATTTCTACAAGGATTCCTGGCTAGTTCTTTATAGTGAGGAACAGTATTTAGAAACCAATATCTTGGTGATAGGTGGGCTCATTGCTATTAGGATGTCATGGTTTCTAGGTCTTTTTGATGAAAAATCCAAGGCATTTATTAAGAAAAGAAAAAAAAGCCATGAGTTCATTTGACACATTCTTCACCTTCCTCCATTCTATATTCATATCATCCTTCTCCTATAGTGAGAGCATTTGCCCCAAAATACCAATATATTTACACATTTTCTCTGAACTATAACGTGGTAGATTGAATTATGTACTCCAATAAAAGATGTTCTTAATTTTAATCCGCATTCCTTTGGATGTGAATGCATTTATAAGTAGAACCCTTCGAAGATTTATTACTAGTTAAGGTGTGACCCAACTGAATCAGGGTGGGCCTTAATCCGTATTAATAGAATCCCTTATAAGCAGAAGAAATTCAGGTGCAGTAAGTCAGAGTAGGTACAGGAAGAAGTCAGAAGTCGGTGGAAACCAGGAAAGCAGACACAAGGTGAGAGAGCAATTGCCATGTGATGGGAGGCAGAGATGCAAGCCAAGGAACCCCAAGGATTGTAGTAAGCCAGCATCAGAACACCGCAGACTTCAGGGAAAAAGCACAGCCTTGATGACGCCTTGACTTTGGACGTCTAGCCTCTGTAACCATGAGCCAATAAATTCCTGTTGCTAAAGCCAACCCATTGTCTGACATTTGTTATAGGAGCTCTGGTAAACTAAGACAGGATATAAGCAAAACAGTTTCAGAGTTATTAAATCGGTACCACTATTCTCAAAGAACTGGCCAAATAATGTTTGAGACTTCTTTACAGTTCTTTCTGTCCTCAGAATATATCCTATGTGTATACAGTCAGAGAAGTATGTTCAAAGATATGAGGGTTAATTCCTTTTTCTGTGTGATTATATTTTCAATATGATATACAGTTAGGTTCACCAATCTTAGTTTTCATTCAAATTTAGGGTTTACTTTCTGTCATCCTGTTTTATTTAATTTTATTTTTTGAAAATATACAAACATTTATAGGCTTCAAAGGCTAAAACTATAAAAATAAAAGTACTCAAAGCAATCTCACAGCTATCCTTTTCCCTTAAGCACTGTTTTACAACCAATAGAAAAATTTTTTGTTTAGTGGGTGAATTAAACCCATTTATACTTATTAAAGGATATATGTTTTATTTATTTATTTATTTATTTATTTATTTAACCAAATTTCTTAGTTTCTTTTGTCTTTTTGAAAAAAATTTTTGGTACTTAGGAAAGTTTGCATTTTTGTTCAACTGGTTACCTTCATAGTACAATCATGACCTTTTTCTTAACTTAGGCTTTTTGACAGTTTGAATTTGGTGAATCCCAAAAAAAGATTTTGGTTTTTAATTAGTCCATTCCTGTGGATGTAAGACCCTTTGATTGAATTAGATTTGGTTAAGGGACTTGACTGGATCACTTGATTAGATCGCTTTTGATTGGACTATGTCAGTGATGCATGAGTCAGGTTGGGTCTTCACCCTTTTACTGGAGCCTTGTATAAACGAAGACACAGAGAGAAAAAAGACACAAAGAAGAGGAAACTCTGCCATTTTGACCCAGCCAAGTAAGAGAGACGACTCAAGGAACGTTAGCAGCTTAACCTGAGGCACGAAGCCCCTAAAAAGCTGGGCCCACAGAGCAGCACAAGGCTGAAGCACCGAGCTCTATCCCTGGGCTCAGGGAATAGACAAGGCTGAGAGAGGAGGCCCAGTAAGAGAGAAGCCCCATGCCTGGTTGCCCACAGCTGAGCTCTGGGAAAAGGTAGATTCTGGAGGGGAAAGCAGAGACCTTGGCAGGGATCAGCAGCCCTCTTGCTTCACCATATATGGCAGGACACCAGGCTCACCAGTAGCTGACTTTGGTGAAAAGGCATCTCTGATGGTGCCTTGATTTGGACATTTTCGCAGACTTGGAACTGTAAGCTTTTACCCCTAATAAATTTCCCATTATAAGCCAACACATTTCTGGTATTTTGTGCTGGCAGACCAAATCTTAAAAAAAAAAATTATCTCTCTCAAAATAATAAAAGATTCACACTTGAAAGAGTTCTATAACTTTTTTCCCAATAAGAAGAGCAAAAAACAAAACAGGTACAATTCAATAGCGCATATATCCCAATGAAGACACAGAAATAATACACATACTAAATAAAGAGAGAGAAAATTACCTTGATATTTCCCTGAGATAAACAGTCTGCATGGCTTTCTTCAAATGAGGTTCTATATTTCTCCACAGTTTGCGAGTATCACGTTCACTTGCTAATCCAAATGGGAGAAAAATTTAATAATTTAGATCTTGTAAAAATTTTAAAGAAATATTAAGTAAAATTACATAGTTACCTTCTCCTTTAACTACAGGTTCACAATATTTAGGAAAATTAAGTACTGCCTGTAAATAAAAAAATAAAATAAAATAAAAACACTCCTCTATCACAATTAGATATTTTTCAAGTAAAATACATATTACTATTCAGGCAATTTTATTTTAACACAATTTTTCATGTAAAATTTTATTACAACTTATTATTACAATACTAAAACAGCAAATATATCAATAATGATTATAAAACAACATATAAAATATTCCTAAATTGGTTAAATCCTGCCTAACGTATTAGCATCTGGGTATAAAATAATAAAACAAAGTATAATTTATACATTTAGGTCATAAATATGTCCCATACAACCATAAAACATTCAAAAAAAGGTCCTCTAGTACAAATAATCAACCTATTTTACCAATTTAAGCAAATTGGTAAAAAACAGCTAGTCTCATTTATTAACATTAATTTGTTGACAAGCATTTCATATTGAAATGATTCAATAATAAGGCCTAAAGGAAAGATGTACTCAAATGTGTACACCCTCAAATTAAGAGGATAATAGAGAATTAGAAACAAATCCTTGGAACAGTTTTTCCTACTATTTCATAACATAAGTGCAGTGAGAAAGGAGTGAGAAGGAATTTTTATTTCAGCCAACTTTCTTACCTCAGTTTCAGAGTTTCAGATCTAAGCACTGGTTAATGATACTAAGATATCAAAATATTAGCAGTAACTGGTGAAAAACGTGGCTATATAAAAACATATTACTTCTCTTCTTGGTAAAAACATTTAGAAGCATGTTTAAAAATTTATTAATAGTAGTAAAAGACAATAAATACAATTTTAAAAGACTATCTTCCAAACTTATTTTAATAAACTACAGTAAGAGAAAAAACAATATTTTCCCCATATGACTCCATAAGAACTAACTGAAAATAGAAGACTTTGATCATAAGTCCATTTAATTGTCTAAGCATGATCTCCATTCTTAGGACATCTATAAAACCTACAAAGTCTTGCCGTTACTTACAAGTGAAATTTTACAAAAGCAAAACAAAGCAAACAAAACAAAATAAAACAAAACAAAAAAAACTACCCAGCCCAAATTAAAAATACTTTTCACAACTTTGGCTATTAAAATTCAAATATACTCTCCAATATTATGCTCATGTCTCCTCCGTTAATCTTCAAATAGAAGTGAATTCTTATTCTCTGAGGATTATCCACAGCAAAATATAAATTCAAGTCCACTAGTATTTTAAACTCTCTTCCCAACTACCCAGAAAATGAAAATTACAAGGCTGCTAAAAAATTCACAAACTAATTCCAAAACCCAAGTAGAAAGGATGTTTAAATGATCTTTTGATATTATGAATCTTCACTGTGAATATCTACATTGTGATATTATGAATCTCCACTGTGAATCTCTCTATTATTCCTTAACTTTTAAGTACATAGCTTACTCTTAACTAGTCACATTAGTGAAAGGGGGAGGGGGCAATAAAGTCAAAACTTCATTAAGAAATGACTGTGCTCAGTTAATATTTGTGCTCATAATAAAAGAAGGATAATTATTAAGAGCTAATTATAGCCACATATTATCTCATTTATTCCCAACAACCAGACTTTTACCATTCCCATTTGACAGCTGGAGAAAGAGAAGCAAAGCAGATTATGCTTATGGGCATACAGAGATTCCAATGTTGAATTTATAACTGTGGATCTGTGAGATGTTCTGGGGATTTACTTCTAAACCAATAAGGATACCATACTTTCAAAGACTGATTCCAGTGAAAAGAAAATATTTCCCATATATTGCAAAGAACAACTTGTATTACTCTGTAAGAGGCAAAACAATCTATAATAATCACTGAGTAGGTGGCCAAAAGGTAGGAAAGGGAATTTAGAAAGCTCTTCCAGCTCTTCCTCTGCTAGATATTCAGTGGGCTTCATTATTTTATTTGAAATTATTTCTTAGAATATAATCCCACACATGCATATTGTGGTAAGCGGAATTCTAGGATAGTCCCCCAAGACTCCTAACCCTTGGTGTAAACACACCTCAGTTATTCAAACACTAAGCCAGGTACTGCTATAAGGGATTTTGCAGGTGTAATTAAATTCCTAAATAATTGACTTTAAGATAGGGAGATTATCCAAGTAGATCTGGGCTCATCACACGAGTCCTTTAAAAGCAGTGAGTTTTCTCTGGCATGTCACAGAAGGGAAAGTCAGAACCTTGAAGCATGAGAAGTCCTCTATATGCCATTGCTGGCTTGAAGATGAAGACGGCCACAAGGCAAAAAATTGGGCATCCTCTAGGAAGCCTGAGAATGGCTTCTGGCTGACAGCCAGCAAGATAAGGACCCCATTACTGCTACCACAAGGAATTGAATTCTGTCAAACAATGAGTTTGAAAGCAAAATTTCCCCCCAGAACCTCCAGACATGAATTCAGTCTGGTCAAGTCCTTGATCAACCTTGTGATACCCCTGAACAACATAATGCCTGGATTTCTGGCCTGCATAACTGTGAGCCAATAAGTGGGTGTTTTTTTAAGTTGCTAAGTTTGTGGTAATTTGTTACCCCAGCAACAGTAAACTAATATACATATTGAAGTATAAATATAAAAACATATTCCAAAACCAAGTAGAAATAATTTGAATTATTTTCCCTTTTTAGAACACCTACATTTTATTTCCTAAAATTGGAAAAACAAAAATCAGAACTGAGAACAAATGCATTAACATTTTAATTTACAGGAATTTTCATCAAGCAATGAGACTTTACTATGACGACATCATTCTGAGTGAAATAAGCCAGACATAAAAGGACAATTATTGTATCATCTCACTGATAAGGGTTGGGGTAAGGAATGGGAGATTAATGCTCAATTGGTACAGAATTTCTGTTTGGGTTGATGGAAAAGTTTTGGTAATGGATGTTAGCACAACATTGTGACCATAATTACCACTAATGAATTACATATTTGAATGTGGTTAAAAGAGGAAATTTCATATGACTATATGTCACTAGAATAAACATTTTTAAAAAAACAATAGGAGTATACAACACAAACAGTGACCCTTGATGCAAACTATGGACTACAGTTAATAGTATAATTATTATAATATTGTTTCATTGATTCCAACAAAAGTACCACATTAATGAAAAGTGTTAATCAGGAAAACTGTGTGTGTGAGCAGGGGTATATGGGAATTCTACATTTTTTGCATAAATTTTCCTTAAACCTACAATTTCTCTAATAAAATTTTTAATTAAAAATGATAACTAAAATGGGATCAAAACTTCTGTTCCCATAAAAGAGAATATTGCTATTCTATCAGTAATATCACCTAACATCTTTATAGGATTTTATTGTTTACAAGCACTTTAACACAGATTATTTTATACTCATAAAAATCATATAAGATATGTATTCTTAGTCCCATTTTAGAAATGAGGAAACTGAAGTACAGTCATGTTAAATGTCATACCCCACACAATATAGCTGATAAGTAGCAGAACTAAGGTATTATAATATTGAGTCCTCTGCTCCTTCTACCATAGAAATCTCAATTAATTTCGTATAATACATAATTATTTGTATTTTGCATAATTATAAATACCTTCTTAGTCACTAAGCCACCAGCTACTGCCACTGGCCAGCCACTGACAGTCAAAAAAGAAAGAAGCAACAGGCATTGACTAAAATAAGCTCTCACTTGGGGTTCTGGAAACCAGAGTTGGGTAATCAGGTTTGGATTTTAGGGTATTTCTAGTTCCTGATATGCTATAAGTTCAATGAAATATACAGCAAGAGAATCCATTACAATATCACCATTTAAGCTGTTGTACTTGCTCAGGCAATACACTTAACTTAAAATAATTCTTTATTTATTTCTTTATTTATTTTAAGAATATTAGTAACTTGACCATACAATTTTCTTTCATCACACTATCAGAAGTTCCTGTTTCTGAACAAGTGTTGGAAGAGGAAATGGGTCATTTCAGACTCTTTGACAAGGAATACACCAATTAGAAGCAAACATAAATCAGCTGAACACATCCAAGAAAGCTTGGAAATAGCCAAGTTACCTTTTAGTAATCAGGTCTACAATCCGATGAGAAAGATTGAACTCTCTTTTTTTTTATTTTTTTAAAATATAATCTTAAAGACAAATTTAATTGAAGAAAGAGTTTGTTACAGAAATTAGCAAAATACTTGCCATTCTTTAAATACCACACACATTATTAATATATACTGTATATGAAAAAGATTGAAAACTCTTAATATTAGCTCTCATACTCTTGACCATTAATTTTCAAATGAGTACCTTCATATAAGCTTACAATTCCATGTAATATCAATTTGTATTCGTATTATTAAAGCTGGGGTGTCTTTTAATAAAAGGATTTATAGTTCTCACTTAATTAAGCCTTCTGTTATATTTTAAGTAATTTTTCAAGCATATAATTTTAACTCACAGAATCACCAAGCAATTCACTTTTCTCTGAGTAATATCTAAGAAAATTATCATGGAAAACTAAAGTTTATTTTAGGAAATTAATTATTCCATGCTTCACATTTGTATTTATATAAGTATGAAAATAATTTCTTCAATCAACCTTTCTAAAAGTTATAATCCCTGTTTTTTAGAAATATCATAAGGACTACCAGAGAACACAAACCTAAGTGAATATTCAAAGTACTTTACTTTCTTTTGTTTTGTGCTGCCTATAAAAAAATACCTATAAAATACCAATTCCTACAGCACATTTAAAAATACACACACAAAGAAAAGGTGCTTGAAAATAATCTTTCCTAAGTGTTTAATTAAACTTTCAAGAAACATGCCTCTTGCAAACACTGAAACAAATCAACAGTATCCATGTGAAGAAAAAGTGATTATAAATATCTTTATTCTCCAATATGGAGAAAATTAAGACCATTATGTTATTTTCCCCCCAATGGCTAAAGATCATTTTTACATTTATTAGCATTACTAGTGCTAGAGGCTTAAACTGTATTTCAAGTTTATGAATGTGATGTTTAAAAGAAAAGTTGTAAATCCATCTCTATCCCTAAATAAAATCATTTCACTATCTCTATCCCTAAATAAAATCATTCCTAGGTGGAACTCAAAGCACTTCATAAAATACCATATTTAAATTTTCTCCCTTTACATTGTGTTTTCTCAGAAATATTTTCCCTAAATAATTCTTTAAAATTGCTTGTCTTTTGTTTTTTCCCTACTCAGATGCTTGAAATCTATATATCAATCAGAAGAGGCCTGAAATTTAAAACTTCCAAAAATGTACTAAATGAGAACACGATATTAAATGATCATCTTCTACTGTATCATCAGTTGCAAAACATATTTAAATATACAATGAATTACTCTAAATGACACCTTTCAGAGCAAAGAGAAAAGAGCAAAACAAACAAACAAAAAAATGTGCTAAATGGAATCTGTTTAACTTTGAAAGTAACTGTTTTTCAGCCTCAGATATATTATTATTTTCTGTTACATGAGGGATAAGACCTTAACTACTATTGAAGGTTTCTAAAACGGAAACCAGACATTCTTGTAGCCTACCTTTCCACATCCCAACAATAAAAGTAGAAAGGTCAAAGAAAAATAAAAGTAAATATGATCATTTTCTAAACAGCCTTGAATATAGATAGTCTGATTAAAAAAAAAAAAAAAAAAGAACTTTTCATAAAAAGGTTACTAACACAAGGCTAATATAAGAGCTGTAATTAAAGTTTCAGATCATACACAAGTCCATCTAAATTCTAGACCACAGTCACTACATACATAAAATTGAAAGAAATCTGTTACAAAAATATCTCCAAAGCAATGTAAAATTGCTTATTACGTTTTTACATATCTTTTGTTACACTTCATTTTGATTTTAAATGAAGTTCTGCATTTTCTGCAATTAGAAAAAGAGAGAAAAGAAAAAAAAAAAACAAGAGTGAAAAGATATAACTAAAGATGAATGAAAGTTTTCTTTTCTAATCAGGTAAAAATTTGTACAAACCACAGTCTTACTCCTTTCTTATAGTATATTACCCTCAAAAGGCCATAACTAAATTTCCAAAATAAATTTTCAGCTTCTAGCCAATCTCACAACATTTCTATATGCAAAAATATTTTTAAATATATATATATATTTTAAAGCAAGATGTTCACTCACCAGATGTCTCAGCTCTTTCAAATCCCGACAGACAGTGTAGAAAACTCCAAGAAGAATATTAATGTAGGCAGCATAGAAATCAGCAGAATACTCTGGAGGATGATCATGGGACAGGATCTTTTGAAGATTCCCTATTCACAGGACACAAATTAATTCATAGTGATTTACCCAAAATCCCAGTCATGTCTTTTAGCATTTTATAGCAAAGGTTTAAAACAGTATGCCCTATACCAGCAATAATTAAGGACTAATGAAACTGTTAGAAAAATTAGAAAAGACAAATTTTGAAACTAAGGTAAAAGAAAACAATTATGAATCTAATCTAATGTCTAAAAAGACTCACTAAATGTTGGTCAACTCAAATATAAAATAATGTCATCTAAAGAAAAACTCAAGAAACTTATTATTGGAAATATCAATGTCAATGAGGAAAAATAATATAAATTCCAGTTTATTTTTCTGCCTTATTAAGTAAATCATTCAGGAAAAAAAAGAAGAGGGGTAGTACATAAACTACCACCAAAATGGCAAATGTTTTTTTTTTTACTTTTTGTAAAGTAAAAAGAATTCATTATTGTTTTTTTAATGAAAACTATCAACTGATCCCAATCCTTATTTTGTCATTCCCCCTTAACATATTCTCTTCCTACAACTTTACTCTATTGCTCTTCTCTAACTCAAACTCTTTATATAATATTACACATTTAGAATCCTAAACTTGTATTTTTATCCAGCTGGAAATACATGATTATAGAAGCACAGTTAAAAATAAAGAGAAAAAAACAGATAGTATTAAAAATTTCCCAATCACAGTACAAAAATTAATTTGTCACTCATTCACTATTGCGATTCCATCTGACTTTTTGGTGCAACCATCTCCTTAGACTTTTCAGTTAAGAGCTCTTTAAACATGACTAGTACTTTAAAACTCAATTCCACAGGATTCAAATCTTTTGCAATACTTACAATTTTTCTCTATAGGATATTCTGATCATGTCAATTTCCATTTGTTTAATATTTTCATTAAGTAGATACTACCACCACTTACCATTAGCTCTTGATTTTAACTATTCTTTCCCTGACAATCAGTTAGTGCAAGATCAACCAACATATGTGCCACCAAATAACTGGAAGGATGGATGGATGGATGGATGGGAGGCCGGTAGGGAGGGAGGGAGGGAATAGTGAAGGAGGGAAGAAAAGAGGGAGGGAGGGATGGTTGAACAAGCAAACAGATGAGACATACAGGCAAATACTCATATATATATGCATGGATGAGGGAAACTGTAAAACAGTTAAGTCTCCAGTTCACACTGCACTCCTGAGCTCCTCCTAAATATTTCTATCTAGATTTCCCCTACAGGGATATCCCTTAGTGTCTCATATAAGAGTTGATTAGATATTACCACTGGCCTATTTCAGCTCTGATAAGTCTTGTAAGAATCAGACCTCTTGCAGCCTTTGCTGGAAAAGTAGCCCAACTGCTTGGCTATAGATCACAGACAAAATCTCAGAATCCAACTCTACATTAAGCAAGACACCAGTTCTAATTGTCTAAGACTATTCCAACTTATAAAAATCTCATCTCTTAACAGAAAGATGAAAACAGTGCACTACCAGATAGTAAATAAAAGGGAAGAGAAACTCTTTGATTGATCTGGTATCTTAAAATTTCCCTATCAAAGTATGGTCTAACTCACAGAAAATAACCATTCCTAACTTGGAAAAGTACTTCTGCTTCCAATCATGAGGGAGTAAGTGGGTCCAGAAACACATCTTCCTGTCATAAATAGCTAAAACTTGAACACAATATAGAAAACAATTATTCTCAGACATCAGACAACAGGCAGTAGACAGAGGACAATGATACCCGAGAAAAGGAAAACAAATGAGATGCACCCTTCCATCACAAAGGCTTTCGAACTAAGGTAATTTTAGGACTGTGGTGCAAGGAAAGTTCCAAAAGGACCCCAGTAACCTCACTGAGTTGAGGACACAGAGACTATAATCTGGCCTATCAATTAATGCTTCCTTTTTTTGAAAGCCTTTTTCCTTTTTGTCTGGGTATGGTGTTTTTGTTTAAAATCAAAGCAAAGCAAAACTTGATATGTAAAAGGCCCCTGAAATCTAATAATAAATTATTAAACATGATTAAAAATTATTATATACTTTTCCAAAATCTAATGGTCACATTTTCTAAAATTAGCAAGATCGCTTTAATTATCTGTCTTTAAATTGTCAACTACAGTTAGTGCTTTGTATCTTTACTTTTCAAAAATTTTAATCAAATGCTAAAATTCATTATACCACACTTTCAAATTTTACTAAGATATAAAAAAAACAACATTTTAAAACTAATTTTCTTAAATTCTAAATAGTTTACCTGTACTTAAGCCTAAAATGGGTCATGAAAAGTTTAACTACAAGTAGGTATGACATAGGTACAAATAAATGTGTTTTTTACAAAATCTTGATTTATCCCTTTTCTTTTGGACTGTCCTTTTCTATTCTCCTTATTCTGTAGTTTTCATGGAAAAGGAGCTATTGGAAATGAGGGCTCCCTTCCTCTATTGTGAGTTACTTTTATCTACCTCATATAATTAGCTAAGGCAAGAGGTGTTATTTGACTGTTCTTCTTATCAAAATAGGCAAAAATATGTTGGTCTTAACAATGAATATTTATGGCTGATTAGTTCAGAGGGATAGTGTTAATAAGGCCAAGGTCATGGAATGCTATCTCTTCAGAGCCTGCTAACCAACTTGGGCTTCACAGTTGCAATCTTTGAATCAGCTGACAGCCTCATTACTAATCTACAAAGTTTTCCAGCAACACAAAAAGCTACTGCGGTCTTCCAAAAACAAAAATCATGAGGATATTTGAAATTTAAGATTAATTACAATGTAAGAGAAATAAAAAACATAAGGGCTAGTAGTTGATACTATAGAGTTAAAGTAATAAAAAATAAGATTTACGAAATATACTTTCTACATGATACTTACACTCCACATGGTAAAGAAAGATTTTAATACAACTTTAATATGCTTTGCCCTCCAGCCTGATTCTTATTTGTGTGGATTTTCTAACATCAATCTTACTGCACTGATTGAAAACTGAAAATCCACATTAACACAAATATTTAAAACTGCTCATTCAAAAGCTGTTAGTAATTATACATGGAAAACAACCGCTCACATTTCCTAAATAAAACCTCTACAAGTACAGAAGCATAACCAACATTTTGAGATTGGCAGCAAACCCTAACAGATTAACACATCAAAAAATCTTCCAATTTGAACATGCTAACTTAATCTCTCAAATAAAAATTATTTAAGTGAATTTCATTTGCAAAAACAATGTTTTAAATTTACCCATATAAAATTTTTTGTGGTGATGAATGCACAACATTGTGATTATACTAAAAACCATTGATTATACACTTTGGATAGATCACATGGTATATGAATATATTGCAATACATTACTTAATGAATAAACAAACAATTGTACAAGAATAACTATAAATAGCAGCTATGTACGCAGGGGAAACAGATTGAGAGGTGAAGGATTTTCTTCTTTGTTTGTTTTTATTTATTATTATTATTGAAATAATGAAAATGTTCTAATAATGATTGAAGTAGATGCACTATGTGATTATACCAAATACCACTGATTGTACACTTTGGATGAATTGTATGCTTTAATATGTATCAATAAAATTGATTTATTTTTTAAAAATTACCTATGCTATAATCAGGGAAATACAACACGAATGGTTCAAAGCATCCAGTATTTGGACGAAATTTTTCCCAAACAATTTCACTGAGAAAGATAACAGTTACATTTCTGTCAGTCTGAAAAAGAAAGAGAAATAAAAGTAAACTTTGCAATTAAAAATCTTAACGAGAAAAGTAATTCCTTTTGGATTTTCATTTCAAAGATATCTGGAAAAATTCCAACATATAACAAATTATTTGTACATTAATAAACCATATTTAGAAAGCCTAATCAAGGAACAGATCCATTTGCAGATTTTCATACTTAATTACTTGGAATTTCCATAAAACTTTTAGGTTAACTGACATTTCATTTATTCATGATTGCTGGACAGTCACACGACTTACAGAAATTAAGAAACAAATTTGCCTGAATAATTAAGAGACAAGAGTTTTTTATGAGTGTTTTCAAAGAAAGCATAAGCTTTTTATCAAATCAATGAAAAAAGCAAAACAAAGTTATTTCTCATCATTAAAATGACTAGGGACTCAGAGAACAACAAATCTGAGTGAAGAAAAGCAGACATGCCACACTATGTAATTATATACTAGGAAAATCTAAGGGTTTTGGTTATTTTTATAGAAATTACTGAGCAAAACTGATGTTGAGTACATATTAAAAGCACAAACTATGAGTACTAGTATACTACCAATGTTAAATAAAATTAACATCCCAGAAAGAATATTACATAAACCTTTTGAAGTAATTTAGAAATTACAATTAGCATACCAAAAAGAACATTAAGAAAGTAAGCTCAGTATGTATGTTATTCTTCTACAGTGTGGACACAAATGTCCTGTGCAAGTTGGGTAGAATTTCTATGTAGACTCCTCTGCATTCTCCACACAAATTTTAATTTTTCCCATATTCTTTTTGACATCACCCAAGCTGACAATGCAGACGAGACAGCTGTTTTGGTCTACAACTATTCTTAGGACACAACCTCATACAAAAATTACACTACACTTTTATGGCAATATACTATTTATTGATTCCTAACTGTGTGTGGCAGTCACATACAAATTTTCATTATTTAGTAAAACATTTCTTTTAACTAACAAAGACAGCTGAGTATAATTTCACAGAAGATCTAGCATCTATATGAATGAGAAGAAAAGATTTTTACCTTTAAACATTTAAACCTTTAAATGTTTTTTCTGTCTTATAAATGCATTGATTTTTTTTAAGAATCCTTGAATTTATTACTATAGCAGTAAAAAACTACATTCTAACTACAAACCTAATCACAAAGCATTGAGTTGGTTTTGCCTTAATATATGATTATCCAAAAGCACTTTGTAAAATCAGTTTAAAAATACTGAAAGGTTAAAAACAGAGGATATTTATCAGTCTGAAAGGATTTTAAATGGGGATTATTTTCTAATATTCATCTGTTCATCTAGAAGTACTTTATACACGATATCTATCACAATTTAAAATTCCTTTTACTCAGATAAATATTTAATGTAAAAAATGGGAAAATATGTTTTTTCTAGATTTCTCTTAAAAGAAATACATTTATGAAAATCAAGCATGATTTTAGAAATATCAAATCAGTAATTCTTTTTTCTGGTAGAGTCAAAAGACTATTGTGAAACTTTTAATTTTCTTCAAACAGTTTCCACAATTATAACTAAAAAACTGAAAGGCCTAAATATAGTGAAAGGACACATGACCACCATACTGAGTCTGAGGAAAAAAAAAAGGGGGGACAAACTGCACTAGAAGGGCAAGAGGACAACAAGAATACTCTGGATACCAGACTGGAAGCAATAGGAAAGGCAATGGGAAATAATGGGTGAGGGTCATGCAAAACAAAACAAACAAATAAGGAAGGAGGAGACATCTATGCAAAGCGGACAGGACCCAGGTCTCAGTAATAAAATGCCAAGAGTTATTCAAACTGAGAAAGGCTAGACTGTGTGAGGTAACTTCCAGGATACACTTTACTCTCCTTCTTTTCTCTCCACTCCTGTTCTCCCCAACCCCCCAGATTATTACTAACAGTGAACTTTTAGGAGTCAGCCTTAGGCACACAAGATTTCAATGGCACCCAGAAGTCCTCACTGAACGCCTAGTGTTTCTCAAATTTAAATAAAGTCTTTAACTCTTTAAAGGATTGGAAATGATCCCAGTACAGTCTTCCCAAGTGTTTACTTAATTTTTATTATGATGTTACTTAATACTTATATATATACATAAAACTAAGTAAAACTGTTTATGCTCAAAGCTTATAAAACTGTAAAATCATTCATATTTATAAATTAAATACAAAACTATTTAAAACTAATAAAATTCTAATTAACTCTAATTGAATATGAGGAATGATACTGGTTAGTTCAACTAAATCTTTGCTCACTTTGTGAATATGGAACTGACAGGAAACAGCTACAGTTCTTTTGAATCTGACATTCCTCTATGACCTTGTATTTGTGAAGATGGAATTCTCCCAGCAATTTTCTTTATTCAAACTACTGCAAAACCTTGTTTCTGCCATAATGTTATTTGGCTTTCACTCCACATATACGTGTACTAAGTCTATACCTGTTCTTTGCTTATTCATTAGGCCATGACAATAACAGAAATATTAATACTATTTGGTACCAACACAATTGTAAACTGAAATACAAAGCTGGGTTCTGACACTGAATGGCCATTAAGTGGAAATCCAGATGATCCATAATAAAAGTATCATTCTTTTTTTTAGAATATTATTGAAATGAAAAAAAAATTTGAAAGTCCTTACAGAAAATTCAGTCTACCCCCATTTATTCTAGCAAACACATAAAATTTTTAAAATAGAAAACAATGTTGATCACTTCACAATTAGAAATAAAAATTAAAATAATTAAAGAGCAAATATAATCAAGTTACAACTTACTCTTACATGAAAGGAGAGAGAAGAAAGAGCTAGCTCACAGAAAGAGAGATGAGAGAGATGGAGCATCTAAGCAGCCACATTCTTATCATAATCTTTTTTGCTCGTGTTGATTTTTTTTCTGAGGGAAACTGAGTTAACACAAGTAATATGAAGAAGGGGAGAAAAAAAGTAGAGGAAGAGAAAAAAGGATCTACCATCCCTGCATGAGATTCTCAGTAATAACAGAGCTTACTTTTGAAATGCACAAAATATCATCAAGTTTTAGGGTTATGAAACTCTAATAATAGCGTAAAGTGTCAAAGTACTAAAGTTTAAAGTACTTAAACTGGCTGAATTAGTGAAAATGGTCATAAAGTTTAAAGAAATAAATGATGGAAAAGAAATGTAATCATTTAATATCATTTTCACTAAGTAAGCAGAATATTCTAAGCACTTCTTTTTCTAATCTGGATTACTTACCAATTCTTGTAACCTAAGAAACCCAGGCAAAAGATTCACTTCCATATCTCTTAGATACTCTGCTTTATCTAGAACCTTTAAAAAGAAAAATGCAGTGTCAAAATTAATTTACAAAGCCCTTTACAGACATTTAAATAACATACAGCACAGTTCAAGACCTGAACTTTTCAAGTTATAAAGAAAAACAGTAACTTCTGAATTAATGTTTAAGTGTTATGTACATTTGTAGGAACACATTTCAAATTGACCAAATAAACAAGAAAGAAAAAAAAAGTTTTCTATTTATAACACCTTGTAACCTAAATTTCTATAGAGCAAATGAGTCATAACTACATTTAAAAGGTTTATTTTATGGGTGTGTTACCAAAAAGACTACAGTGTAAGATGCCCTAAAGTCAAATGTCCTTAAGTATACAAGTGCAATTGTGTACATTTTTTATTCCATTTGATAAAATATATGTGTTCACCATACCAAGAATTACAGATCTTTCTGTTCCAAAAAAGAAAGGCAGAAGAAAATTTCAAATTTAATCATAAAAACCTTTTCTTGCTTAACCTTTGTAACTGCATGTTAAATCCTATTAAGCTATTATTATGAAACTATTACTAAATTCCCAAGGTGACCAATGAGTTGCGGTTTTGTGTTTTTTATATGTTTATTTAGTATCATCATGCATTCATTGATTTTAACATATCTAATCTGTTTCCACCCACGAAATTCATTATCTCTTTGAGGGTCAAATTGCTCATCTGTGGTGAGTGGGAGCCCTTTCAAATTAGTTTCTGTGTCCTTTTAAAATGATCCTAATAGTCTTTGATAGCTTCCTAGTTTTCTATTATGAACAATGTTCTAGGTTTATCTTCTATACTTTCTGGCCAAAACTGAAATCCCTATTTCTCCAAAGAAACTTGCATTTTAAAAAAAACACATTTACACTTCATTAATAAGTCTTATTAAAAATCATGATCATTTAAATTAGCAATAAAGATGGGAAATGGATGTGGCTCAGGTGATTGGGCTCCCATCTACCATATGGAGGGTCCAGGGTTCGATTCCTAGGGCTTCCTGGTTGAGGGAGGCTGGCCTGCACAGCGAGCTTGCCCGAGTGGAGAGCTAGCCCATGCGGAGTGCTGGCCCGCGCAGAGAGCTGGTGCAGCAAGATGACACAACAAAAAGCAACACAAAGGAGAGACAATAAGAGATGCAGCAGACTAGGGAGCTGAGGTGGCACAAGAGATTGAGCACCTCTCTCCCACTCCGGAAGGTCTCAAGATCGGTTCCTGGTACCGCCTAAAGAGAAGACAAGTACAGAAGAACACACAGAGAGCAGGCAGTGAGCGCAAAACAACGGGGGTGGGGGGTGGGGGA